>MU853438.1:16580-100067 GCA_033297235.1 Trichocladium antarcticum | reverse complement strand
TGTCTCGCGTCGACGTCGTTGATGCAGTCAAAGAAGGCCTCGCGTCGGGTAAGCTTTCCAACGATGTTGCGGAGGCCATGAAGCGGGTCCTAGACGACTTTGACTTCTCTGCCTCCTCCTCAGCCCTCGTTACACGACCAGACCTGTCTCGCGTCGACGTCGTTGATGCAGTCAAGGAAGGTCTCGAGTCGTGTCAGCTCTCCGAGGATGTGGCGGAAGCTGTGAAACGGGTGCTGGACGTTGCCCCTCGGTCGGATCTGTCCCGTGTTGACGTCGTCGATGCCGTCAAGGAGGGGCTTGAGTCTCTACACCTAACCACGGATATGGGAGATGCCGTCAAGAAGGAGCTTCACTCATTCGACTTTTCGGCAATTCAATCTTCTGCCCTGGTTCCTCAAACGAGCAACAATGACGAGGTAATCCAACGTCTCCACGAGATCAAGGACTTCTTGGTGGCCGAGTTCAAGGCCGCTTCGGAAGAGGCCAAGCAAAACATCTCAGCCAACGGCAATGACACGGATGAAATCCTCGACGCAACCAAAGACGGATTCGAGAAGCTGCGGCAAGATATCGAAACCTATGTGGACCGGGCAAAGGGTGACACCGACCCTCAGCAGTTCATGGAACAACTGCTTCGCACACTTGACGGCTTCCGAGACGATGTCGCTGGTCTTGTCACACGGTCCTCCGACAGCTCCAGGACGATGCTAAAGGAAGAGATCGAATCTCTCCGGGATGCTGTCAACTCTTCATTAGTCCCGGCCTTGCCCCAACCCGGTAACAACAGGGAGATTCTTGAAGCTCTTCATGACGGCTTGCACGGCCTTCGCTCGGAAATCGGCACCCGGCCAATTGCCGGCTTGACGGAGATCCTCGATGCATTGCAAGAAGGCCTGGGCGACATCCGCACCAGCATCAACAGCCTGCGCGATAAGCCCGCAGACCTGACCGCCAACGATGAGATTCTTGACGCCCTCAAGGTCGGATTGGACAGTGTGCGGTCTGATATCGATGATCTCCGTGAATCAGTCACGAATGACCGGGCCTTGGCCATCATCGACGACAAGGCCGATGCTGTTGTGCCTGCGGAGCCCATGTTGAAACATGAGGACATCAAAAACCTCGAAGCTTTGATCACCCAGCTTGGCCTCAAGGTAGAAGTCCTGCAATCGACCCCGCCGCCAGTTGTAACGTCTCTTTCCAAGGAGGATCTGGCAGACATGGAGAAGACACTTCGCGACGTGGCAGGATCCGTGGCCGAGATGCCTCGCCTGGAGCCATTCAACGCCATTGAGGAGAGCCTCCGAAAGCTCCAGGAAACCGTCGCCGAGTTGTCCACCCGGGAACCACCTGCCCCTCCGCCTGCTCCTGAGCGCGCCAGCACCGATGCTGCTACAAGGGAGGACGTCGAGGCCATTGAGACAATCCTTCGTAACACCAAGGCCCGTCTCGACGATCTCATGGAAGGAGAGCAAGCCGTCCGCAAAGACCACATCGACACTCTCGAGACCCTCATCCTCGAGACGCGAGAGGGCCTGGGTGGCTTCGCTACGCAGTTTGAGGCTGTCTCGCGCAAGGAACATATTGATGCGCTCGAGACCCTGATTCTTGAGACTCGCGAGAGCCTCGGCGGCCTTGCCACGCATATGGATATTCTCCCCCGCAAGGAGGATGTGACCATGGTTGAGTCTCTCGTCACCCAGATCATTGGCTCATTTGACGACCTGAAGGAGCGACACGAGAAAGCTCTGGAAGACCCTGACAAGGTCACCAAGACTGATGTGGAGGCCGTCGAGGCCATTTGCCTCGACACCAAGGTGCTCATCGAGCAGGTCATGAAGGCAGGTCTTTCGAGCCTTCCCTCGAAGGAGGACATTGAGGGCTTGGAGATCCGTCTCGGGGACCTCAGAGAGCACCTGGATACCCACGCAGATGCCAACGCCAAGGCCTTTGAAGAGCGCCAGGCCGAGACGGTGGGCGTCAGTGTGAGCGTAACCGAGATCAAGGCCGTGCTCGAGGATTTCCAGACCGTGGTGAGATTGAAGCTCGAGGACGGTGCAAAGGGGATCGACTCCATCCACGCCATCTTCGATGCCTTGGGCGACAGCATTCGGAAAAACGACAATGTTGGGGATGATCTCAAGGATATGCTTGACACCATCAAGTTGGAGTTTGAGGATTCCAAGGCCAGTATTGTCGGTACCAAGCTCGAATTGGATGAGAAACTTCAGTCCACGGCCGACATACTGGTTGCAAAACTCGACGAGCGCATGACCGAGCTGATCACCCGGCACGATGACTTTCACCTTCTCCAGGATGACCGAGCTACGAAGGGCGAGGCAAGAGATGTTGAGATGGAGGCCGCCGTTACCGGTACCAAAGTCATTGCGGAGGAACTCAAATCTCTTGTCGACACTCTCGGGGCTGCTGTCACCGACTCCATGGAGAAGATGGAAGAGGCTTCCAAGACTGTCTTTGGTCGTGTTGAGGAGCTCGTCGCCAAGTCGGATGAGAACCAGTCTGAAGGGAAAGCAGAGCACCAGCTCACCAGAGAGCAGGTTCAAGATGCCATCGGCAAGGTGGAGGGTCTTCAAGGACAAGTCGCCGAGTACCAGCCCAAGATTCTCGACACACTCCAGGAGGTCATGTTGATGGTCGGACAACATTATGAGAATCTACATGCTTCTGCCACGGCAATCCAGCAGAGGGTGGAGCAGCCGCCGCCGCCTCCTCCTGAGAAGTACGACGATGCGGTTGTTCTTGAAAAGCTGGAAACCCTTGTCGGCCACACTCATGTGGCTGGCAAGGCCTTTGAGCAACTCGAGACTCTCGACAAGGTCCATACCCAAGTCAAGCACACCGCAGCCGAGCTGGCTGTCTTCCTTGCCGCCCAGACCCAGCGCATTGCCGATGAGCATGATGACAGGGAGAAGACTCTGCAAGAGATGACCATTACCCTCGAGCGTCGGCTTGAAGAGAAGGAACAGGTCGAGGTGTTCCTTGCCAGCCTCAGAGAAGAGGAGGCTCGGCTGAGGGAGACCATCACTGTCACTCTCCCAGAGGAGCAAAGCAAGCTGAGCGAGCAGTTTTTGGCCAACATGCAAGCCGAAGAGGCCCGGCTCAAGGAGGCCGCTGCAAATCTGAGAGAGGAGCAGGCGCAGCTGAAGGAGACTTTCGTTGCCGCCCTCAAGGAGGAGCAGGCACGCATCATGGAGACCAATGTCGCGCTCAAGGAGGAACAAGACCAGCTCAAGGAGACGTTCCTCATCAATCTCAAGGAGGAGCAGGCGCGGCTTATGGAGACCAATGTTTCGCTAAAGGAAGAACACGACACGCTGAAGGAGACATTCGTCGCAAACCTCCGAGACGAAGAATCCAGGCTTAAGGATATGAACGATGCCCTCCGCGACGAGCAGCAGGCCCTGAAGGACACATTCCTTGCCAATCTCAGGGAGGAGGAGTCGCTTCTGAAAGAGGTGAATGCTGGCCTTCGGGATGACCAAGAGCGCCTCCGGGTGAGCTTCCTGGCCAGCTTCAAAGAGGAGGAACAGCGGTTGAAGGAGGCCAACGAAGCTTTGAGACAGGAGCAAGAACAAATCAAGGCCACGCTCAAGGAGGATCAAGAGCGGTTCAAGATTGAGCTCCTCGCCAACTTGATGGAAGAGGAGTCGCGATTGAAGGAGTCGAACGCCTCCCTCCGGGAAGAGCAGGAGCTAATGAGAGCAGGCTTCCTCGCGACGCTCAGGGAGGAAGAAGAGCGGATGAAGGACAGCCTGCTTGGCCTGCGCGCCGAGCAGGAGAGCCTCGGCCGCCAGAAGACGCGGTTGACTGCCGATCTCTCATCGCTCGACACGGCCCTCCGCCTGCGCCGCGAGGAGCTCCACGACATGGAAGCGCGTGCCGAAGACCTCGAGCGCCGCATCCTCGAGGGCGTCATGGACCACTCGCGAGTCCTGCTAATGGCCAAGACCAACCGTGCCAACGGGCGCGACTTGATGAGCCGCAAGCGCGTCGTGTCCACCGGCAAGTCTACCGATGCTGCGTCGCCGGCAAGCGGTGCGTCGACCCAGGACACCAAGCCGCGCACGGCAATCAACCTCGCCATGTCGGGCCGCGGCAAAGCTGCAAGCGGCGCTCCCAACTCGGCCGGCGGCGCCTCCCGCCGCATCCTCTCCCTGAGCCAAATCACAAACAACCTCCCCACGGGCGGCATCAAGCGCAGCCAGAGCGTTAGGACCCCTGGTGCCACCCGCGGGCTGCGCAAGACCAGCTGGGCGGCGAGTAACCGGGGCGTTCCGCCTGCTGTCAACGGCGCCAAGGACTATGGCGATCTTGGTTGTGGTGGCGGGCCGGACGACAAGGAGAATCACATGGACTTGAGAGAGCGGGATGAGGAGGAGGAGGAGCAGGAGGCGTATGATGACGGGTTTGAGACTACTATGAACCCGCCGCCGGTCGATATCGTCATCTCGGAGGCGGATTCTATTCTCGATCCGCTCGAGACGCCCATCGATGATGAGAGCCATCGCGCCGGGTATGATGATCACGACGATGGGCGTGCGGAGAGTCTGGCTGATGAGGAGGACCGGTTCAGCGAGCTGGACCATGAGGAGCCCGAGAGTGTGAGGCGCGTGAGCCATGGCACGACTGTGGTTACGCCGATTAATGAGGAGGAGGGCTATGGCGGGAGGGATGATGAGGACTTTGAGGATGGGGAGAGTGTGGCGAGTGATTGGACGGAGAGTGTTGTGGGGAGGGAGAGTGATGTTGGGGGGATGGAGAGGGAGGTGGAGGGTGCGGGGATTCCGGTTGCGGCGGGAGTTTAAGCCAAGGAGTGGCGATGATCGTGTTGATGGTTGCTTGGTTGGGGTTGGAGTTGGATGAGACATGGACATGATGGATGGCGTGGAGACGGCTGTGGCTTACCTTCCTTTTTGTTTGGCTCTCTTTTGTTTTTCCTATGTTTTGGACTTGTATGCGATACGATGACGTATTTGTTGGTATGAAGCAGTGTATTCGTTAGCCGGGCGTTATTGGGAAAAGGCTTGCCAATGGCAAGTTCTGGGTGGGTGATGGATAGTGTGTGTCAATTCAGGGGATGACCCCTGATGATGAATATAATCAACTTTAGCAAGGTCCTCCTCATACATCGTGACAACTTGGATGTTTACAAATATACATTACACGACACCAACATCTCTTCAATGGTGCCTGGGCCCAATCTTCTCCATGCCATCCATCCATGGCCGCAGCACCTCGGGGATGGTGACGGACTTCTCGCCCTCGTCCCACCCGTTCTCCAATATCGCGGCCAGCACCCGCGGCACCGCCAGCGCCGTGCCGTTGACCGTCCACGGGTAGACCAGCTTCCCGGCGGTCTTCATCCGCGTGGCGAGCCGGCGCGACTGGTAGTCGGTGCAGATGCTCGCGCTCGTCACCTCGCCCCAGCCATCATTGCGCTCGCGGCGCGAGGGGAAGAAGGCCTCGATGTCGCACTTGCGCGTGGCCGACGCGCCCAGGTCGGCCGTCGACATCTCCAGCACGCGGCAGTGCAGGCCCAGCGACCCCAGAATCTCGGTCTGCAGGTCCACCACCTCGTCAAACATCTCGTCGGTGGCGGCCGCGTCGGGGGCCGTCCAGGCGAACAGCTCGACCTTGGTGAACTCGTGCACGCGGTACAGGCCCTTGGAGTCGCCGCCGCGGGCGCCGGCCTCGGCGCGGTAGCACCGCGACGCGGCGACCCGCCGCATGGGCACGTCGGCCTCGTCCAGGACCGTGTCGGCCTTCATGGCGGCCAGCGGGATCTCGGCGGTGCCGGCCAGGACCAGCTCGGGCCTGCCGCGCGCCGCGTCCTCGGGCGGCTGCGCGATGGCGTAGATCTGCGTCTCGCCGTTGGCGTCGCGCGGCTGGAACCCGCACGCGCCCGCCATGTGCGCGTACACCATGCTCGGCGGGCTCACCTGGCGCCAGCCGGCGCGCGTCGCCGCCGCGAGCGCGTAGCTGACCAGCGCCTGCTCCAGCTGCGCCGCCTCGTCGAGCAGGTAGTACCAGCCCCACCCGGACGCCGTGGCGGCGCCGGCGAAGTCGAGGATGCCCAGCTCGGAGCCCACGTGCGCGTGCGAGCGCCACACGCGGTCGGACGGGTCCGGCCCCCGCTCCGGGTGGTCGTTGATGTAGCTCAGCACGCGCGGCTCGGTGCCGCGCGGGGTGGCGTCGCTGGTGAGGTTGGGGATGGCGAGCGCCAGGCGCTGCATCTCGGCGTTGAGGGCGGACTCGGCGTCCTCAATGAGGCTCAGCTCGGCCTTGATCTGGCGTCCCTCTTCGAGGAGCTGTTGGCGCGTCATGCAGCGGAAGCCGGCGGCTTCCTCGTCGGCGTCGTCGCGGCTTGTTCCCGGGTCGGCGAGCTGGCGGCGGAGTAGGTTGGCCCTCTCGCGCAGCCCGCGGCCGTCGCGCTGCTTCGTCTGCCATTGGGCGAAGAGATGGACGATGCGGGCGGGGTAGGCGGCTGCAGCGCGGTAGTTGCGGTCGAGGCAGTTTTGGGAGTAGAGCTCGGGGTTCTGGCGGATGTGCCTGAGGTCGACGGCGGGTTTCGGGGCCGTTGTTGGCCGTTGATTCGGCGGCGGCTGGGGCGAGTCTTGTAAGAGTGCGCGGGAGCCGTGGTACGCGGCCGACTGTGGTGGTGTTTTCCCGAGGCGGTCGCGGCACAGGGTGGGCGTGGCAGGACGCCTGAGCGAGCGCTGGAAGCGGCATGGCGTACAGGTGAAGGCCCTGCCCGCGCCGGTGGCGAATGGTCTCATCTCCTGCAGATGGGTCGGCGACTCTGTGGTCGACGCGAGAGACGTAAAAAGTCGCGATCTGAATTGGATCATTGGATGGATGGGGAATGGAACAGCTGATGGTGGGTCACTTCCACACCATTTGGCACCGCCAAGCCGGCCCGGCGCGGGTCGCCGGGAGCTATGACCTGTCCTTGGGCCAACTGACAATTAGAAGGCAACCTTCCTACAGATTACAGGCGCAAGAATCGAGCTGGAAATGCCTGATGTGGCATGCTCTTGCAGGTAGTGGTTCGCACTGTCGATACTTGACGATCCGCTGCCAAGTCGGCCCGCCCAGCACAATGCCGCCCGCTCCTGACTTGCGGGACGGTACAGTAGCTCGAGTAGATAGAAAAGCTCCAAAAACCACCGCAAGCCTCCCTCCATCCATCTGGCCGGCAACACCCACAGCTTGCAAATCCTTCCGCAGCCTCGAGCGGGGCGGCGCGGATCGCAATTCACGCCGTGTTCCGGAGGGCAGGGAGGGGGCAGTCGAGCAGAATACAAATGACGTCTGGTTTGCTCCCGAGCATCCCTACCGCCCACGATCATCCAATGTCTTTGGTGCACGACTTCCGCTCCGATCACCTCCCAGATCGAGTTGGGGGTGCAGACGGAGCATTGCACCAATTGTCCCAACCATTTTGGCTGGATACTGAGGAGCGGCTTGAAGGAATGCTTTCGCATGTCCCAACTGCTTCCATGACTCGAAAGCACCAACAGTCTGACAGCTCGGCCGTCATCACAAAGCAGCTGCCATCCGATGATGCCGCGCGCGTGGCCGCCTGCTTCCTCTCCACAGAAGCTGCGACCTCTGTCCTTGAACCTTGCGGGCCCTTGAAGGCATACGGAATCTGTTCCGGATACTGGCAGCTCGATCGTCCATGCAAATTCATCACCACATCGAGACATCCACCAGGGGTCGGCAACATGAAACAGGGAAAAAAGTAGGCAGCGGGTTGGCGGCTTTCAGGGTTCTTTTCCCTCAGTGGCTGACAGCTGCCTCGCCCGCCTGCCCTCTAACCCCCCCCTGCACTAGCGCTGCCGGGTTCATCTTGCCCAGACGCTCCAGAGTCTAGACTTGTCAGCGGCGTTCCTCAAACCCACAGGCGCCAAGACGACGGCCCAATTGATCGGTCGTGCCATGAGCCAGGGGACCCCTTCGTGGCGTGCAACACGACGGCACCCCTGGTGTTTGGGCCTTTGGGGCATGGGGAAAATTCCATCCAGGCCGCGATCGAAATGATTTTCGAGACACTTCTTCGTCCACTCCACCCCTCCACTCTCGTTTCCACAGGGCTACAGAGCATCCATCTCTTGTCCCCATTGATGGGGCGCTCACGCTCGTCACGTCCTCCAACCCCCTCATGTCCCTCTTTACCGCGTCCTTCTAGACCCTCGTTTGGCCTGCCTCTCCTTGACTCTGCCGGCTGATGCCATTGCCACAGGGAATTGCCGTTCTTGCTGCCCTTGTTGGCATCCCAACAGACTGCCTGCCTTCTTCCCGCTTTCTACCCTTTGTTCCGCGCTGACATCCCGTCCTGAGCTCAGACTGGCTGTCGCTCCGCGAGCCGCACCCACCCTCTTTCTTGTTTCCGACCCTCGATACCAACCTTTGCTATCCGAGAGGCTACGCGCCGTAGGAGCTAGCTAGACTTCTGTCTTTCGTTCCACCACAGTCACTGAATGCATCGCACCCGATCTCGACCTATCCGGCTACTCCACTCCACCTCGACCTCCACAGCAATACCGACGACCTCTCCGATCCCCAGCTCCGGCCACCCGCATGGGGCGCTCATCAATGTCGTTGAGATCGCCCAAATCCCCCGGGCACCGGGGGTTCTTTCCCATCTCCAACGAGTCCGGCAACGCCGACATGCAGGACATCCCGCTGCGCACCGTCCGCAGCAATGCGAGCTCGACCGGCACCCGCAAGGTCAACATGGAGAACATGGACGAGAAGCACGCTCTCTTCGATAAGTCGGTTGGCGGGCCCGCCGGAATGAGGCGCATCCAGAAGGAGCTGCAGCGCGCCGGCACCACGGGCGCCACCGAGCGGGTCACGCTCAACGCCATGGGCCGCCTCTACAACAAGATCATCAACTTCTCTGTCGTCACCCGCTATCTCGTCTACGTCCTCCCCGTCGCCCTCCTGCTCGCCGTCCCCCTCATCGTCCTCCCCCTGTCCGGCAACGGCGACAAGGACCGTGTCTCGCTGGGCGACGACCGCCGCCACAGCCTGTTCCTGCTATTTCTCTGGATCGAAATATCATGGCTGTCCCTCTGGGCCGGCAAGATGGTTGCCCATTTTCTGCCCTTCCTCTTCATGTTCTTCTGCGGCGTCGTCAGCGTCGGCACGAGGAAGTATGCCACCGTCCTGGCCTCTCTCGCGATCCCCCTCTCGCTCTTCTTCTGGGGCCTTGCATCCTGGCTGTCGTTCAAGTTCATGTTCGAGGGTGCCAACAGGAACTGGGCCCACGTCATCGTGCGCATCCTGTTGTCGCTGTTCCTCTCCTCGGCCGTCCTCCTCGGGGAGAAGAGTCTGGTCCAGATCATCAGCATCAGCTACCACCAGCGGTCCTTTGCCAACCGCATCCAGGATTCGAAGCGCGAGATCCACCTCCTGGGCCTCATGTACGAGGCCTCGAGGACCCTCTTTCCCATGTACTGCCCCGAATTCGCCGAGGAGGACTATATCATCAACGACAGTCTCGACATCATGCTTACCCGCGGCAAGGGCCCCAAGAAAACCGGCATCACCGGCGCGCCCATGAGGCTCGTGGGTGATGTTGGCCGCCTGGGCGACAGGATCACGTCCGTCTTTGGAAATATCGCCTCCGAGATCACGGGCAAGCAGGTCTTCAACCCCCACTCGGCCCATTCCGTCGTCGTGGAAGCGCTCGAAAAGGTGCGCAGCTCCGAGGCCATGGCTCGCCGCATCTGGATGTCTTTTGTGGTCGAGGGACAGGACGCGCTGTCGCGGGATGATATCATCGAGGTCATGGGACCCGCCCACCGTGACGAGGCCGAAGAGTGCTTCGACGCCATCGACGCCGACCAGAACGGTGACATCAGCCTTGACGAGATGGTCCGCAAGGTTGTCGAGGTTGGAAAGGAACGGAAGGCCATCGGAAACAGCATGAAAGATATCAGCCAGGCTCTGGCTGTTTTCGATAAGGTCCTCCTCTTTGTCGTCCTGATTGTCGTCATCATCATCTTCTGTAAGTTGCGCCTCGAACTCGGGCCACCGCCTCCGCTGACCAAATCCCAGTGGCCGTCTTCCAGAGCACCTTCATCGCCACCCTCACCACGGCCGGAACAACACTGCTCTCGTTGTCGTTCGTCTTTGCCGTCACCACGCAGGAGTTCCTGGGTTCCTGCATCTTCCTGTTCGTCAAGCATCCGTATGATGTCGGCGACCGTGTCGATGTCACCGGGCCCGAGAAGGAGCAGTTGATCGTGGAGAAGATCTCTTTGCTCTACACCGTCTTTACGCGCATCGACAAGATGCAAGTCGTACAGGTCCCCAACATCATTCTGAACAATCTCTGGATTGAGAACGTGACCCGAAGCAAAGCCATGAAGGAGGTAATTGATGTCAACGTCGCATTCGACACATCGTTCGAGGATATCGAACTGCTCCGTACCGAGATGGAGAACTTCATTCGCTCCCCCGAGAACAGTCGCGATTTCCAGCCCGACATCGCCATCGGCGTCGGAGGCGTTGGAGACTGCGACAAACTCACGCTCAAGATCGCCATCAAGCACAAGTCCAACTGGCACAACGACGCTGTCCGCGCCACCCGCCGCTCCAAGTTCATGTGCGCCCTTACTCTGGCGCTCCGACGCGTGCCCATCAACGGTCCGGGTGGCGGCGGCGACGCCCTCGGCGGCCCAGCCAACCCGGCCTACAGCGTCACCGTCACGGACGATTTTGCTGCTAGCGCCCGTACAAAATCGGAGCAGGAGAAGACGGCGGCAAAGCTGATAAACTTGGACCCCGAAGAACCTGCCAACGATGCCACCCACGCGGGGGCGGAGCAGCGCGCGGCCGACAATATCAACACGTCCAACCCCGTTGTCGAAGCGCTCGACGACTGGGGCTACGACGACACGCTGGGTGCCAGCCGTCAGCCCTCGGTGAAACGCAATCACCTGTCGGATGCCGGCGCCTCTCACGCCGATGCACTCCTCAGCACCCGCGAATCCCAGCGCGGCCGCCGCAAGGCCGGTGACACCCTTCCTCCCATGTCCTTTGGGGACGGCATGCCATCCGTCCACCTAACCCGGACATCGACATCCGAGTCGAGCAGAGGCCAGCTGTCTTTTGACGTTGAGAGACAGAGCGGCATCCCGCCCCAGGCCGCGTCCCCCTACAACACCTGGACCGTGTACAATGCCCAGACTGGCATGCCCGGCCCGAACATCGGACTCTCGCCGCCCGGCCAGGCGCCGTTCCCCCCACCTCCGGCCCCCCAGGGTCTCTCGCACCCCAACGTCCAACAGCCGGGATTAACGTCACAGAGTGCCCCTCCCGGACGTCCTTTGGTCGGCGCAAGAGCCAGGGGCTCTAGCATGAGTCGACCAGGCGATGTCCCCGGCCAGGGCAGCGCTCCTGGTAGTGGCCCCGCGGGGCCTTCCGGTAGGATGTAGATGGGGCCATCTCATCATGAAGGCTGCCCGCTGTTGACAGGAAGCAATGGACCCAGGCAGTCTCTCGCGTAGCCCGGATGGTTCACATGTGTGAACGAGCTGCCTCGTCAAATGGAAACATGAATGAGTCCTGGCGAGAGTCGCATGACTGGTTACTCATCATCGGAATACTACAAAACACGGCGTTTGGGGAGGTTAAGCCCGATTTCTACTTCGTTTTGTGTGGGTGGGCGGGGGGGGGATTATAGACTCAGACGGTGCCTCGCAACACCTTGGATGTACTTGGAGGGATGGGATTGCGGTGCCTCAGTGCCCAACATGGCACGGGCGCTGGGCGGAATGAGCATCGCATCACATTAGCAGAGTCGCATGGCTGACACAGCCTTGACATGGTTGCATGGACTTTAGTTTCTAGACAGAAGTCAGTCAGTATATCAGGCCGCAGAGAACATGGACCTTATCCGTTTCTCACATTCACCCCCCACCTGAAGATTCCTAGCATCGGCCCTCAACAGAAATGCTCAACCTCGCCCACGGCCCCCTCCTTCTCCCCAAGCTCAGTCTTCAACACCCTCCCAAAGATCTCCAGCAAGACCTCGAAACACACCTTGGTCACGGCGGGGTCGTAGCGCCCCTTGCTGAGCTCGTCCCGGATGAAGGCGTGCTGCGCCCACGCGAACTCGTGCCAGCTGAAGGTGACGCCCGCCTCGCGCAGCTTGGCGCGGATCAGGTCGCGGCCGCCGTCGGGCACGTGCGTGTCCTGGATGCCGAACAGGAGCGCGAGCTCGCCGCGGATCCGCCCCAGCATGTCTAGCGTGTGCCGGCTGCCGGCCGACGACGGCGCCGCCGCGTGCGGGCCGAGCGTGCGCGAGTGGATGTCGGTCGGGAAATACGCCGCGCAGGCGGTGATGCGCGGGTCGAGCTATGTATTGTTGGGGGTGGAAAAAAGGCGGGGGCAGGACGGAGCGGGGGATGGACATACGCTGGCGCGGACGGCGAGATGGCCGCCGAGGCACATGCCTGTTGTGCCGATGCGGCCGGTGCAGGTGGGCAGGCTGAGGAGGTGGTCGACTGTCGCGTGCGAGTCTGCGTCGTAGGATTCGAGGGTCTGCGTGTGTGTGTGTGGGTTCTGTTAGCTTGTTGGGTGACATCTTGTTCACAAATCTCAGATCCAGTCTATCCCGGTGCTTGCTTGCTTACCTTGGTGGTTTTCCACTCGTTCCCCTGGTCCGTCCCGGGCACATCGTACGCTAGAGGCTCGGGGCCTGTAAAGTCATGGTAGCTGCTGGGGGCGGCGACAATGTAGCCGTGGCCAGCAATCTGACGGGCGAGGCGAGCAACAGGACCAGTGACTATCCCGCGGACCAGCCATCGGCAGTGAGCAGCTGGTTCCCGGTTGGAGAGGATGCCATCTCACCCTGATAGATCTCGCTAAACAGCACGACTCCGGGGAAACGGCTGGATGGCGACGCGGTAAGACGGCGTTCAAGAACCAACCCTGCGGTCGAGTGCTCACGCGTTTGGGTATCCGGGGATGGTTGGGTGGAACACGAATATTCCTATTCGCCGGCGCCCGTCAGTTCTGCACCCCCCCATCTTCATGTTCCAAGTCATCATTAGTTGGGCTCGACTGACTCATTGAGCTCTCCTTCCCATTGGCAGTCGTCTGCACATCGGCGAAGCTCTCCTTGATCAACATGATGGGCAGTCGTTATTTGGGCAGCAAGCAGGCACTGGGACGGCCGAGATTGGGTCAAGCGGAAATATAAACAACGGCCCTCCACAACATGTCCGATAAACAGGAGCTACTTCACATGTTGTTGTTGCTTCACCCTGCCCCGCCTGCTCCGGAGCAAAGCACTGACTGCGGGGCAATGGGGCCTTATCTTATCGACTACCTCCCAATCAATGACTTCATCTCTGGTGGCGGGGAATGACGCTTTTGTCGAGCGTATATCTCAGGCTAGATACACAACTCACGATGGCCAATCGAGCTTAATGGGCAATTCTACTCCCTGCTTGGGTACGGTACTGTAAGGCAGAGTCTCGATTGGCAACAACGATTTCTGATTGCAGCGGCGTTGCAGCTTCCGGCTCCCAGGCCGACCACACGACCAAGCGGGCCAATGACGAGAGAGCGGGTCCCGCGGGGTACTTTGAGGTACATGCCCCACGGTCAATCTGGTTTTGCGCTTGCGCCGCCATCAAAATAGGATCTGGCATGGCCGGTGGGGGATGCACGAAAGATGCACAGAAGCGCTGCCTAAGAGTAAAGAGTATTGGATAGCTGAAGTTCGGAAACTGCACGTGGTAGCCTGACGCTGCGAAGCTGCGCGAAACATCTACTAGAGCCTCGAATGTCGAAGAATGCCGAGTCCTCCAAAGATGTCTTTGATCCAGTGGCAGGTTGAAAATTGCAAAGGCCAAGTTGCATTCCACCGGACCAAAAAGCTCCACAAGGCTGCTCCGAGAGACTCGCAGAATCTTCCAGCGCCGTCCGGAGTGGTTGCGAGCCTGCGCGACGTTGCTAGGCCAATCGAGAGGTAGCTTGCGGTACCCTTGCGTAGTGGGGTTGGGGAAGCCTAGAGAAAGTCGTGGAAACGAAAGCTCAAGGTCGACCTGCAGCTTAAATTCCAACAGCTCTTCTGCCCCTCCTTCCACTCCCACCCTCTCCATAACAATTCTTCATTCTACACCCCATTCACTTCCCACCACACTCTCGGGATTATTCACCACGACCTTCTCGTCTTCATACCCAATCCAAGACAACTTCCAGTAATCAGCGCACACATACAAGATGGCTCCCGCTGTCGGTATCGACTTGGGCACGACCTACTCGTGTGTCGGTGTCTTCCGTGAGGATCGGTACGTTTTATCCTTCACCGGTCGGTCGCTGTTAGCGACAAGCCGAACAACGTGCTAACTGTTGTTGCAGTTGCGAAATCATTGCCAATGACCAGGGCAACCGGACAACCCCGTCGTTCGTGGCCTTCACTGACACCGAGCGTCTCATCGGCGATGCCGCGAAGAACCAGGTCGCCATGAACCCCTACAACACCGTCTTCGACGCCAAGCGCCTGATCGGCCGCAAGTTCACCGATGCTGAGGTCCAGGCCGACATGAAGCACTTCCCCTTCAAGATCATTGACCGTGCCGGCAAGCCCGTCATCGAGATCGAGTTCAAGGGCGAGAAGAAGGTCTTCACCCCCGAGGAGATCTCGTCCATGGTCCTGACCAAGATGCGCGAGACTGCTGAGGCCTACCTTGGCGGCACCGTCAACAACGCTGTCGTCACCGTTCCTGCCTACTTCAACGATTCGCAGCGTCAGGCTACCAAGGACGCCGGCCTCATCGCCGGCCTCAATGTCCTGCGTATCATCAACGAGCCCACGGCCGCTGCCATTGCCTACGGCCTCGACAAGAAGGTTGAGGGCGAGCGCAACGTTCTCATCTTCGATCTTGGTGGTGGTACCTTCGATGTTTCTCTCCTCACCATTGAGGAGGGTATCTTCGAGGTCAAGTCGACTGCCGGTGACACCCATCTGGGTGGTGAGGACTTCGACAACCGTCTCGTGAACCACTTCGTGAGCGAGTTCAAGAGGAAGCACAAGCGCGGTATGTACCTGTTGCCTCGTCCCGTTTTCCGCTTCCGGAACGTGTCTGGACCTGTACTAACTTCCGCCGCTTAGATCTCTCCAGCAACGCCCGTGCTCTCCGCCGTCTCCGCACTGCTTGCGAGCGTGCCAAGCGCACCCTGTCGTCGTCGGCCCAGACCTCGATTGAGATCGACTCGCTCTTTGAGGGCATCGACTTCTACACTTCCATCACTCGTGCCCGCTTCGAGGAGCTCTGCCAGGACCTCTTCCGCTCCACCCTCCAGCCCGTGGACCGCGTCCTGACGGATGCCAAGTGCGACAAGTCCCAGGTCCACGAGATCGTCCTCGTCGGCGGCTCCACTCGCATTCCCCGCGTCCAGAAGCTCATCACCGACTACTTCAACGGCAAGGAGCCCAACCGCTCGATCAACCCCGATGAGGCCGTTGCCTACGGTGCTGCCGTCCAGGCTGCCATTCTGTCTGGCGACACCTCGTCCAAGTCGACCAGCGAGATTCTCCTGCTCGATGTCGCTCCTCTCTCCCTCGGTATCGAGACTGCTGGCGGCATGATGACCAAGCTCATCCCGCGCAACACCACCATCCCCACCAAGAAGTCCGAGGTCTTCTCCACCTTCTCGGACAACCAGCCCGGTGTGCTCATCCAGGTCTACGAAGGTGAGCGCCAGCGCACCAAGGACAACAACCTGCTCGGCAAGTTCGAGCTTACCGGCATCCCGCCCGCACCCCGTGGCGTTCCCCAGATCGAGGTCACCTTTGATCTCGATGCCAACGGCATCATGAACGTCTCGGCTCTCGAGAAGGGCACCGGCAAGACCAACCAGATTGTCATTACCAACGACAAGGGCCGCCTGTCCAAGGAGGAGATCGAGCGCATGCTTGCCGAGGCGGAGAAGTTCAAGGACGAGGATGCGGCCGAGGGCAAGCGCATCGGCGCCAAGAACGGCCTCGAGTCGTATGCCTACTCCCTCCGCAACACGCTCAGCGACCCCAAGGTGGACGAGAAGCTCGATGCCGCCGACAAGGAGACTCTCAAGACGGAGATTGACAAGATTGTCAACTGGCTCGACGAGAACCAGCAGGCGACTTGCGAGGAGTACGAGGAGCACCAGAAGGAGCTCGAGGGTGTCGCCAACCCCATCATGATGAAGTTCTACGGTGCTGGCGGCGCTCCCGGCGGCATGCCCGGCATGCCCGGCGGTGGTCCTGGTGGCTTCCCCGGCGGCCCCGGTGGCGGTGGCCCCGGCGCCACCCACGACGACGGCCCGACCGTCGAGGAGGTCGACTAAGTCAATCGGTTGACGTTGGTGGGCGGCGTTTCTGCTTTTTTCCCCCAGGCGGTGGTAGAATGGATCCGCGTCAAGGAGGTGCGGAGCGCGCTCTCTTGGGATGCGGACTTTCGGGTATGGGGTAACACCTAGATCTGGTTCCCTTTTTTTCGGTCATGATCATGATACAGGGGAAAAGTTGGGGAGGCTGCATGGACTGTATTCTAATTACGATTCCCGTTTTCCTGCAATGAACAAAGGAAATACACTTAGCCGTGGTGCCAGCAGTGATTGATTGTGTTGTTCTTGCGTGTGATCCCTTTTCCATCTCTGCATTGCAAGCACAATCAGGGCGGTAGTATGTAGCATAAAGTCATACAAGATATTCCCACTTGATATATTACTCGAGACGTGCAAGCTTCACTCTTTTCCGCCTTCCCTCTCGATCCCCTCGCGAATCAGCCTCCTCCGCTCGGCATCCGCCCGCTGAAACTCGGCATCGTCCAGCACGGGGGCCTCGAACTCGGCCTGGAAGGCGGTGCCCGGCGGCACCTTGTCGTCCCTGCTCTCCCAGACGTCTTCGCTGCTGGGCCGGCCGGCGCCGTACTTGGCCGCCTCCTTGGCGCGGTAGTGCTCGCGGATGGCGGCCTCGCGCATGGGCGTCTCGAAGCGCTTGGTGCGCATGCAGAACCAGAAATCGTCCCACAGCTCCGTGCACGGCCGCACCGAGCCGTACCGGTACACGGCGTTGACCTGCGACCCGGGCGTGTGGCAGTGCCAGGCGTAGTCGAACGCGTCGCGGCACGACATGGTTGTGGGGAGGAGGTGCTCTGACATGGCGAGGGACTGGGGGGTGCGCGTCGGGCTGGCTGGGGTGGTGGTGGTGGCGGAGGGGGGTGGTTGTTGGGGTTCCTCGGGGGCGGCCTTGCGGAAGGGGTTCCAGGAGGGGGAGGCGGATGGTGGTGGTGGTGGTGGTGGTGGTGGTGAGGTCTGCGCGGGTTGGCGGCTTTCGTCGGCTGTGGCGCCCGTTTCCTTCATGAGCATGCTGAGAAACAATGCCGTCTCGCGATCGGCGGCGGCGGCGGCGGCGGCTGCGGACTCGGTGGGCGTTGGCTGTTGTGGTGTGGTTGCTGGCGGCGGCGGCGGCGGAGGATGGGCTGTGGCGGGTGCTGGTTTGGTGTCGCTCGAGCCCTCGGGCTTGGGCGAGGACGGGGCTGCCTGCCAGAACCAACCCATTGCGGCGGCTTCAACTGTCGATCGTGGTCGTGGTCGCGGTCGTGGGAAAGCGCCGTGTTCGATTCGCGTGCCAGATGCGATTGACCGGATGCTGATCGCTCGGCGGGATGGCTGTGAGAGGGGAAGTGAGGGCCCTGCAGAGCATGCATCTGGGCGCTGGGATTGGCTGAGATTGACTGCTTGGCATTGCTCTTGGCAGCGATGGACCCCAATCCACTAGTGCATCCATGAGGGGTGGGGCTGTTATGACCTCACTGGCGGCAGGCACTGGCAGGCATGTCTGTCGTCGCATGTCTCTTGGTCCCTTCTCCCTCGGACGCATTGGACGAACGACACGCCGTCGTACAGCGGCTCCAACTCTGGCGCATGTCATCCTGAACGCCATACATATATCCCTGGTTTATTCGAGTCTCTGTGTGCCTGGTTTCGAACATTGTTGATTTTCCCGCGCCGCGCAACAGCTGCTCAAATAGCAGCCACACCACTTCGCAGACCTCTCGCCCGCTGTGAAGAGTTGCCATGAAACGATGATCCCAAGCCGACTTCCTCTTCGGCCCCTGGCCCGGCCGGGCTTCGGGTCGCCGGCCCTAACAGCAATATGCGCTTTGCGGCACCGTACGAGGCCGACTACTCCGCGGTGGGAGAGCACCGTTGGCGCCGACAAGACGGGACATATCGATGCCGCGCCTAGCGAGGCAATCTTCTTCTTTGACAGTGAGTCCGTGGCCACGCAATCTCCCAGCTCCTGGCTGACACCCTGCGAGACGTCTTTCCCCTAAAGCTCGGTTCGCTCCGATTTTGGGGACCATGGGATACCAGCCGCAAGCTCCCTGCGCTGCTCAAGAGGTTCGAGGATGCGCCCATGAGCGAACCCCTCCGTCTCGTCACGCGTGCAATTCCCGACAGCATCCCCCTCAAGGTCACTGAAATCATCCCCCGCCTGAAAGAGGGCGGCGCCTATGTCAAGTTCACCTATCCGGCGGGCACATCGGCCGCCGAGATTGAAGGTATGTATGTCTTCCATCTCGCCCGGCCCTGCCACGGATGAACACTCACATGCCATCCAGGCGAGCTGGTCAGATCCCTCATCGACAGGCCCGTGAAGCCATGGTTCAATCCCTTCCGTGGCATGAAGGCCGGTCTCGTCCTCGGTCGGCCCTGGTTAGAAGACCTCTACCGGCTTCCGAAAAGTCGTCTACGGGTCGAGTTTGTGCCCGCCAAGGACTCGGAACCCCCCACCGAGCTTTCCCAAGAGTCCTTGTATAGCCTGTTCCGCCGCTATGGAAAGATCAGCGACATCACCTCGCAGCCCTCCGATTCCAAGGTGCTACCAAAGTTTGCCTACGTCGACTTCGTGCTCGTCAGGGATGCCGTCATGGCCCGGAACTGCATACATGGCTTTGTGCTCCAGGAGGAGGGCAGCAAACACGCAACAAGGCTCCGGCTAGCGTATCAACAGCGAGTGAAAGCCCATCATGTCTGGGATTGGATCTCGAACCATCCGAAGATTGTCATCCCCCTTGCGGCCGCCATCTTGGCAGCCTTCACCGTCGCCGTGTTTGATCCCATCCGCGAGTTCTTTGTCAAGGTCTGGGTCCCGTAATACATTCCATTCGAGAGTCGGTTTGCTGACCCACCCCCCTCAGACTCATGTTCAAAAGTCGTTCGAGTTCACAGACAGCAGGTTGTACAAGTGGCTGAAGCGGCGGACGTCCGACATCCTCGCCTTTGGTAAGCGGAAGGGCGACGACGCGGGCCTGCATGCCTTGTTCACGCACCGAAAAGATCAAATCGACTCGATACAGGAGGTCCTACTCGAATCCGCCGACACCTTTGTCGTTGTCCACGGGCCGCGCGGGTCCGGGGGGAAAGAGCTCATCATGGACCAAGTACTGCAGGGGCGCCGCGACGTCCTCGTCCTTGACTGCAAAGACGTGGTTGAGGCCCGTGGTGAGGCGGCCACCATCAGGAAACTTGCTTTTCAGGTTGGATACCGGCCCGTGTTCTCCTGGGCCAACAACCTGAGCAGCTTGGTCGATCTCGCCATCCAGAGCACCACGGGCGTCAAGGCTGGCTTTTCCGAGAACCTCGAGGCCCAGATTATCAAAATCCTCCAGACCAGCGCCTCGGCCCTCAAAAAGGTCTCGCTCGCCGGCCGCAAGAAAGATGATAAAGATGCGAACCTCTCAGACGACGCCTACTTGGAGGCCCACCCGGAACGCCGGCCCGTGGTTGTGATTGACAATTTCCTCCACAAGGGCGACGATAAGGGCATCGTCTATGACAAGATCTCGGACTGGGCTGCGGCCCTGGTGCAGTCCAACATTGCCCACGTCATCTTCCTGACGACCGACTCGTCGTACTCCAAGTCCCTGTCCAAATCACTCCCAGACCGCGTGTTCCACCAGGTCACGCTGGGGGATCTAACACCCGATGTGGCCAAGCACTTTGTCATCTCACAGATCGAACAGGGCGACGCAGATGCCGACCAGAAGGCCGTCGAGGGCACCCCGGTCATATCTGAGAAGCAGCGCCGGGAGGACCTGGAAGAGCTCGACGAGTGCATCGAAGCCCTCGGGGGTCGCCTGACAGACTTGCAGGTCCTGGCCCGCAGGCTCAAGGTTGGCCAAAGCCCCAAAAAGGCCGTCTCAGACATCATCGAGCAAGGGGCGTCGGACATCATGCGCAACTTTCTCGCCATCAAGGGAGCGGTGAACGGCGACAAGAAGTGGTCGGTCGAGCAGGCATGGTACTTGATCAGGGAGATTGCCGACAAGGAAACCCTGCGCTACAACGAGGTGCTCCTGTCCAACACCTTCTCCGCGTCCACCACCCCCGCCGCGAGCAACGCCGAGGCCGCGCTCGAGAGCCTCGCCAACGCCGAGCTCATCACCGTCCGGTCGCACCAAGGCCGGCCCGCCACCATCCACGCCGGCAAGCCCGTCCACCAGGCCACCTTCAACAGACTGCTCGAGGATGCCGTCGTCAGGGCGCGCATGGATCTGGCCCTGCTGACGGAGCTGGCCAAGATTGAGGCCAAGACCATCGACAAGGCCGAGGCCGAGCTCAGCGTCCTCGGCACGTTCCCGTCGCAGCCCTACCAGGCCGCCGAGCGGGTTAATTACCTGCTGGCCAAGCTGCAGGCCAGCCAGCAGAAGATCACGGCCTTTGAGAAGGAGATGGCGGCGTTGAAGAAGGTGCTGTCGCAGGAGGCTTGACTCGGGGAGTAAACTTGTCATTTTTCTCAGGCGGCAAGAGCTCAGCCCAACAAGTGCCCTTTCATTCCTTCACACGTGTAACCCATTTGTAGCCAGCCGGTCATGGACTGACAACAACCCAACCTTGCAACAACGGGGTGACACAAAACATGACGCCAATCGCTCCTCCCATCCTTCACATATCGTAGTACTCTGTGCACCGGTATAGCTCCTGGCCGTCTGGCAGCTAGTCGCACCTCCTAGTCCTCCTCGCTGCCCTCTTCCTCGGCGTCAAAAACCTCGACTTCCTCATCCCCATCGTCCTCATCCTCTGGCTCCTGCTCTTCTGGCGGAGGCTTTGCTGCCATTTCTTGCCCCTGGGAGAAGAAGATGCGGGCGGGGTGGTCATAGTCGTTCTCTATTGTGTACTCGTTGTCTGCGTGCGTGACAAAACACGGCGTCAGCATGATGTCGTCTCAAACCGAAACGGAGACTTACACCTCGGCACGATGAAAATCCCGCCTTTGCTGATGCGGAAACTCGTCTCCTGAACGGTCACCAGCACCCGGCCAGCGTGCACAAAAAAGATCATGAACACCTTGCGCGAGTTCTTGAGCCGCTTGATGGCCCCCGGCGGCAGGTCGACCACGCCGGCGCCGATGAAGCCCTCGCTGAAGACCTTGGCGTACTTGAACTCGCCGCCCACCACCTCGGTCGTCGTGATGGCCGCCCCGCTGACGGCCAGCTGCTTGTCCACCACACTGACCAGGTCGTTGGGCGCCGGCGGGTTGAACTCGTACTCGGGCTGCCACACCACCACCTCGCCCGTGACGGTGCCCGGGTCCAGCTCCCACACCTCTGCCGGCCCGTCGTCCTCGTCATCATGACCGCTGCTCCGCCGGCCCCGCCGCCCAGCACCACTACTACCACCACCGCCACCCTTCTTCGACGCGCCCCGCCGCCCCTGCTTCGGCCGGAACTCGGGCTCGGGCTCATCCACCCGCACAACCTCCCGGATGCTGGGCAGCACGAACCGCGACGACGACGCGCGGCCCTTGCTCGCGAACTCGTCCACGGCCGCGTCGCGGCCGTAGTCGACGTGCTCGTTGCGCCAGTACGCGAGCGGCTTGATCGACGTGCGCCCCGACCGCGTGCGGAACATGGACGCCGAGTCGCCGGGGGCCTCGCGCCGGCTGATGAGCAGGCCGCGCGACTTGGGCATGGGCGGCCGGCGCGCGATGGCCACTTGCGAGACGTCGCCGGCGTCGATGGAGGATTTGCGCCTTCGGCTGGGGCCCTTGGCGGGTTTTGCTGTTGCTGGGGCAGGTTTGCTGGCGGGGGAGGCTTTCGTTCTTGTTGAAGCGGGTTTCTTGCTGTTTGCGGCCGGCTCGGTCCGCCGGCGCTTTGGCTGCGATTCAGGTGAGGGTGCTTTGGGCGCCGGGCTCTCTTCCTCGTCTTGTGAGCGCCGCTTCTTGGAGCCACGTGCAGGGGGTTGTGGCTCGGCAGCCGGGGCCTTGGCCTTTGGTGGCCGCCCTCGCCTTTTTGGCGCCGGATTTTGCGGCTTTGGCGATGGCTCTTCCTCATCCTCTGGGTCTTCGGCTCCTTCGTCTGGATCCTCTTCGTCCTCCTCCTCCTGCTGCTCCACGACGCGTCGGGCAGGCTTCTTCGCAGGTTTCGCTGATTTCATTGACGCAGTCTCCTTTTGCTTCTGCTTAGGCTGTCGGCTCTGCTCCCGGCCAATTGGTGGGGGCAAGTTGTCATCTGAGATCATTGAAATCTCCTCCTCGGCTTCGCTTTCTGCTTCCTGGGGTTCGCGCGGTGGTGGGAGATCGTGGTCGTCCTCAGCATCCAGCATGGCCATGGATTCTTCGACAAAGTCGTTGACCCCATCGTCGTTCACGTCCTGCTCACTCCCTCCCTCTTCCTCCTCGTCGTCGTCTGGCTCCACGGGTTGCAGGCGACGGCCGTTCGGGAAACCCTTAGCATTGCCCGGCTGCCCGCCGCGGGCCCCGGAGAGCGGCTGCGACAGCGAGTGCAAGCCTCCGTTCTCAACACTGCGGAAGTCGAGGCGGCGCTTAGCTGCGGCCCGATCGCGTGTCGGCTGGCTGCTGGACTGGGCGTCGTCGTCTCTAACGATCGCGCCGCGGGCCGGGGATAACGAGTTGCGTGCGATCTGCCGAATTCGTTGGGCGGGAGAGTTGAGTAGTGATTTTACCGGAGACTGGACGTGCGACAGGGGCCTGGGCAACCTACGCCCATGGCCGCTGAGCATCGCTGCCGGCCCGATTCCGGATGCTGCAACGCGGAGGTTAGCTGCCGGATCCCTCATTCCCACCCCGCCATGCGCGCAACGGCAGCAGACGACGCGTACTTGTAGTGATGTCCATTGCCTCATCGCCGCTTTCATCGTCCTCCGATGCCGCATCGTCTCGTTCTTCGTCGTGGTCTGACTTCTCGGGTGACGAAAAGAGCGCATCGAGCGGCTCCATGCCATGCTCATCGCGGAAGCCCGAGTCGGGGACAGTTACGCCGGTTTTTCGCCCCACCACGCCCAACTCGTAGATATGTTCGCCCGGCGGCGCAAGGGTGCGCCGCGCCAACGACGGCCGGGGCGCCATCTTGAGACGCGACGATGTTTCAATGGGCAGCAATTGGCAGTTCGGCGCAATGGGAGATGGTGAAGCCAGTCGGGTTGATGGAATCGGCGCGGGAAGGCGGTGCCGGGTCTGCGCTGTGGGTGGCTGGTTGTTTACTTGTGAAAATGGGACGGAATCGTGTGTCGCGTATGGCGCTGTAAGTATAGCACAGAGCACTCCCGGATTTTGTCCGGCGTGCAGGCCCCATCGACTGTTGACCAGGGTGCCAGGATACTGAGTTCTGATTGGCTGCGACCAGCCGCGTGGCTGCTTGCGGCACGACGCGTCAAAACTCGGCCCCTCTTTCCATTCCAGTGAGTTGCCAGTGCATTGTTCTCCCCTGTCCTCTCTGGACATGGGAAAACAAAAAGGTTGAAACCCTTCCAAGCCTCACCTCAACCAAGAAATTTTCTCGGCGATCCGACACCCGACCAGAGCGCAGAGAGGGCAGACATGGAGGACTCACAACCAACCGCCGAGGACATCGCCCTCGAAACCCCGACCCCGGACGTCTTCCTCCCGCCCTCAATCCACGAAGCCTCGCTCCGCAGCGGCGCCTCCTACACCCACTTCTCCCCCGTCCCTCCCTCTCTCCTCCCACCCCCCGACTCCCACGACGATGCTGCCGGCCCGCCCTGCGCGCTAGGCGTCGACGAAGCCGGCCGGGGCCCCGTCCTCGGCCCCATGGTCTACGGCGTCTTCTACCTCCCGCTCCCGCTCTCGGACCCCCTCCTCCGCAACACGCACCACTTCGACGACAGCAAGGTGCTGACGCCCAGCGTCCGCTCCGCCCTCATGCAGACCCTCTGCACGGCCGCCACCGACCTGCACGACGCCTGCGGCTGGGCCGTCTCGGCCCTCTCGGCGCGCGACATCGGCGCGGGGATGCTGCGGCCGGCCGGCGCCGCATACAACCTCAACGCGCAGGCCATGGACGCGACGGTCGAGCTGATCCGCGGCGTGTATGCCCGCGGCGTGAACATCCGGGAGATCTACGTGGACACCATCGGGCAGCCGGCAGCATACCAGCGCAAGCTGGAACGCGTGTTCCCCACGGCCAGGATCACCGTCGCCAAGAAGGCCGATAGTCTGTACCCCTGCGTGAGCGCCGCGAGCGTGTGCGCAAAGGTCACGCGCGACGCCGCGCTGGAGACGCTGTGGAGGCTTCGGGGGAGGAACGGTGCGCGAGATGAGGCGGGGACGATGGCTTGGGGGTCGGGCTATCCGTCAGACCAACGGTGTGTTGGCTGGATGAGGGGCAACATGCACCCGGTTTTTGGCTGGGGCCCCGAGTGCAGGTTTAGTTGGGGGACCGCCAAGGACATGCTGGAGGCGGCCTCTGCTAAAGGGGGCGGCGTCATGGTGGACTGGCCGGTTGACGACGACAACGATACCCACCGGTTGACCAACTTTTTTGTCGCCAAGGAGGACGAGCAGGGCGCTGATGAGCTAGGGACATGGTTTGGCACACCCGCCGGACCAGAGGCGTTTTGATCCCCTGCGGAGTGACTCTGTGTGTACAATCATTGCTGTATTATGTGACTTTGGCGTTGGAGGAGTCGGGACCGTCATTAGAGAGATATCCTGCGCGCTGCACTCGACAGCCTGCTCCGTTTCCCATGCAATAACTAACAAGACAAATGTATGGAAAGACCTGTATCGTCCCACTCCGCCATGCTCCGAATCATGTCTAAATGTCATCGTCCTCGTCCTCATCCTCAACATACTGCGTCTTCTTTCCTCGGTTATCCAATCGGTCCATGCCGATGCTGCTGTCCTGGTGCCTGCTCGGCATGGAGATTGCTTGTCTGACAGTCTCGTTGCTCTCCAAGAAATCACGCAGCTTCTCCTTGCCGATCTCGACAGCCTGGTTAGACGCCGCATTGGCCATTTGCACCATCGGGCCCAAGAGGTTGAGCGTGTATGCAACATAGGTTCCACCACCTATGATCAGGATGAGCATGAAGTAGACCGGGTTGCGCAAGACTGCTTCCATGTTAGTAAAGCGCACATGTGTGTAAAGGGGCGCAAGCACCTACCCATGACAATCTCGTTCCACCCGAGAACGAGGAGGACAACATAGAAGTACAGCGGCACCTGCGTGATGCCACCAATGGCGCTCCTCTTGGCCTCGACGTAGACCCCATCAGCCATCTTCTTGAACCGAACCACCAGGTCCTGCCGCTTGCTTTCACTCAGGACCGTCATCTCCTCTTCGAGGCTCTTGCCCTCCTCCTCATCCACACCACCGATGGGAGCGAGGTCCTCCTCGTCCTCGGGCTCGGCGCCAGCAGGCTGAGGGCCAATAAACTCCGTCAAGTCCGGCGCGGCGTATGTTTCCTCCAGCCTGAACCTGGACAGGAGGGGAATCAAGCCGAGGGTGGATTCGCGCGCCCGGGTGTAGACACCCTCGATGTCGTCGGTGGGGCGCCAGATCCGGGGGACTCCCTCCTCGTCGTAGCGGAACTTGTCCTCAAAGTTCTCACGGAGCTTCATGAGAATGTTGCTCTCCATCATCTCCTCCTCGATCTTTTCCCGAAGGGCCACCCAGCTCTTGCGCCGAAGCCGCCAGAGGCCGACGGTAGCCTCGTCCGCGCTCGCCTCAAAGCTCTTGGCCCGGTCAGCAAACCGCGTCTCGGCCTCGCCAACAATGCTGATGAAGACGTTCCAGACACGGTCCCACAAATCCTTGTCCGACGGCGGCTTGTCCCCGTTTTCGGGCGCTCCTGATCCGCCCCTACCGGACCCAAGCTTGTTGAACTCGACACCAATCGCGTCGCCGAGACGCGACTTGACCCACCGCTCGACCCGGATGGCCAGCCGGCGCATCTCTTCCTTGCGCAGCCGCGCGCTGACCTCGTCCAGCTCCTTCTCGAACAGGCGGTACTGGGGCTTGAAGTTGGTCCACGCCACGCCCTGGATAAGCAGGCTCTGCGCCTCCTTCTTGAAGGACTCCAGCGCCTTCCTCTTCTGCTTCTCCACAATCTCGGCAAACTCGTACGAGCCCCCTGCCTTTTGGCCAGACTTGACCGCGCCCGTGACCGCATCGCTGAACGCCACGACGCCGGCCTTGTGTGCCGCCGACAGCTGGCTTTGGTACAGGCCCTTGAGCCTGGCGTCGATCTTGCTCTCGAGTTCGCCGCGCTTCACGGCGTAGACGCCCTTGTGGTATCTGCTGGCCTGTGTCTCAAACGCCCGGACGCACTTTTCACGAGCCACGGCACCGCTGGCTCCTAGATCGGCCAGAACCATCGGTTTGCCAAGACGGGTTGCCTCGGTCTGCATCTCCTCGAGCGGGACAATGACGGAGTCGAATCCCACAAGGACTTCACGCGAGATCTCGTCGCAGCGAAACTGGGCAAGAAGCTCTTGTTGGGTGGGCAGATCGAGGTCTTTGTTGTGGACGATCTGATCCCATACGCCTCCGGCGTAGAGCGACAGACCATCGGCAGGTATCCTCCTGTGGTATTCGGGTAGGAATACACCGCCCGAAAACTCCTGGTCTTTGGTGGAGCGATGCCCTGTCGTGAAGCGAGCGCCAAGTTTGTCGACTTCGGCCAAGAACTTGTCCGGCTGGAGGATTTTGTGCGGTAGCGCTGCGAAGGCGAAGTCGAAGTAATCATCGATCTTTGAGTTTTCGAGCCCCTGAGGTTTGGCGATGGACGACCAGATCCTGGCCAGATCCTGGATCAATGTGTCGCGCAAGTTGCCCAGTGGTGTGTTGCCGATGTGGTCACGGATGACGAAGAATAAGAGAGACCTTGTCTGTGACCTGAGGGTGCCTGTCAGCGACCTGCACAGGGGGGTGATGCGGGCAAGAAAAGGCTTACTGTTTGTCCTTTAGGAACAACTGCAGATTGACCTCGAAAACAGTCTTCAACAGGCCCATGTTCGCGCCCTGGTACAGGCCGACCTGGTGTTCCCAGATGTTGACGAGCAAGACCTCGCTCGTGGCCAGTGCGAAGAGGGCGCTCTTGCGCTCAAAGTCCTGGTCCTCGCCGCGCTCGCGACCGTCGGTGCCCTCGACATCCATCACGAGAATGTTGTCGGCCATCTTGACATCGCCACCGTTTGCGCCCTCCTTCTTGTTCTTGGACAGCCATATTCCCTTGGTGGTCTGGCGCCGCTCCGTCTCGGACATGACACTGAACTCGGTGCCAAAGAGGTGGTTGAGCAGGGTCGACTTTCCAGTGGACTGCGACCCGAAGACGGAGATCAGGTGATAGTTGAAGCCGGCCCTGGCGACGTCGGTCTCGTTGAGGTATTCATTGAGGTTCGTGCTGCGTGGCGAGAGCGTTGTTAGCTGTGGCTGCGCTGGGAGAGGCCCTGCGGGGGACGCTGGGGGAGGCGTGAGGGAGTGAGGATGGCGAACTTGAATGCTTTGTCCTCGTCGATGACCTGAATTCCATGCCCGTAGTGCTTCGCGGTCGGCCCGTCGCCAACCGCCGCAAAATGGCCGTTCATCGCTGTGTTGTTGCCGTATCGGGATGTCGAGTTGGTTCAGAGGGAGCTGGGAATGTTTGTCGGCCTGTGTCCGTCACACCAAAGCTGCCATGATGTTCGCGACGGATGCAGGAGACCGTAATTTCCGCTCGTGGTGAGCTTGTGACATGCCCTTGCGTTCGGTCCGCTGAGCTTCGGGGGCTAGACGGGCCACGGGGGGGCTAAACCGAATGCGGCATTACCGGGCTCTCAGTAAATCATGGCGCGGCCCTGGCGATTGGCTCCTTGTCTCTAGCCCCCTGAAGCGACCAAGTCGGATGACGTCTTGCAAAGGCAAGAACGTCACGACGGTCGCATCCAATCGACGACAACTCTCCAACGTCAGACAGACAACGTGGTTTTCAGCCAGTCTCGTGAGGCCAAATGTCGTCGACATGTGAGATAGCCACAATTCAATGGTGGGCTGCCATTCGTAAAGAGCGGGTTTGACCACACATCACGCTGGTTCCTATCAATCACGCTGCTGAATTTTTGGCACCCTCGGTACCTTCCTATACCAGCATACTACTGGACACGAGCCAAGTGACTGGCAAGATGGCCCGGGGAAAGACCAAGGACCCGCAGAAGCATGGCACCACCACTGGCAGTAGAAGAGTCGGCCATGGATTTACTTGGAATATGTCTTCACATAATTGCATCTGAAAGATCACTGTCATCCGACCCCACCTCCCAGCTCTCAAGTTTCAAGTGTCAAGTCAAGTGTCGTTATGGTAACAAAGCATAGATTCTAGGTATTAGTTCTCAATACAGAGGGTTTGTGATGCAAGGACAGCACTGTCCTGGTTCTCCAATACACACTGTCTGCAGCTTCCCCTCTTGTACACACAACCACAACTCTCGGGGAAGTCACCCATTGATAGCAGTACCTCGAACTGGCTGTGGGTATCCTCGGTCTCCCGTCTCAGAACTGAAATCTCTCCGAGTACTACGTATCTCGACTGGCATCATCTGGGCTGACAACGCCAACCCCCCGAATCGCCGGGTTTGCCCCGTCATTATATCGCAGCCATGGCCGTCGACGTTGACCCGGCAATCCTCGATGCCTTGGGACTCGATAAGGCCGGCTCTAAGCTCATTTCCCATGGCAGCTCAGGCTTCTCCTCGACTTACAAGCTAGTCGCCACCAAGGAGGGCAAAGAGTCGACCTACTTTGTCAAAACCGGAACCGGCCCCGAAGCCGAAGTCATGTTCCATGGTAGGCCACCCTCCCCGGCTAGAGCTTACTACCAAGGCAGCTAACCCCCCCCCCCCGCATGCGAACACGCCTCCCTAAACGCCCTGCACTCAGCCGTCCCCTCCCTTTCCCTCTGCCCGCGCTCCCACGCCCACGGCACCCTGCACTCCGCCCCCAACAAGCACTTCCTCATCACCGACTTCCTCGATCTCCATCCCGCCCCTCCCACCGCCACCGGAACAGGCCTCTCCCTCGCCGCCATGTCTACCATGTGGGATTTGACCTCCAAGTACGGGACTCGGGAGCATACCTAATAGGCAGCCTTAGCCAGGCAGGAGATGTACTAGCACTCTGACAACTTACAAATACCTATCTGTAAGGAAGTTAGTTAAGCAACTTTCTTGCCTTATGATCCCACATCTATGCCTTGATAAACAATCAACGACATGCCGGCAGGCACACCAAGACTGCCAATACCGGTTCCTGTGACTGGTGTTTCGAGATCCTCACGCGTGTCCGGGGAACCATTTGGGCTAGCAAAACATCAGACATACCTCTCGAACTGCTATATGCCGATGAGATTCTGCTTTAAACCAGTACTTTTCTGCCGGTTCACCAGGAATCTGCTTTGCCAGGAGCTCAGATTCGCCCGTCTCGAAATGGACTTGGGGCGGCCGTCGAACCGTCAATGGGACGCCGCATAACATCTTGCACACTGGATGCAAAAACGTCTGTTCCCACCATCAACTGGCCAGTCAAAGCACACTAATGCCACAACTGGCTACCAATTCAAGTTCATCGTCATGGGCGCCTCTGGTGTTTGCACCACTCAAGCCTTTGTGGTCAGTCGAGACAGATGAGTCTTCTATATCTCCTTTGGACCAATACTTTTCCCATTCATCTGCTTCCGAATCATTCTTTGTGGGGGCCATCTCCAGCGGTCATCTCCTTCGAGGGGCATCTTCTTCGGCTGCAGCTTCTCGGGGGTAGGCCTTTCAGAAACGGGTTCACGAGGGCCATGTTCGGTAGGACTGCGGTAGGACTGCGGTAGGACTGCGGTCTCCGCCCTGGACCTGGCTGTCCTGGTGGTGGATATCTCTCAAATGAGACATTCCGGGTGCTTAGGCCAGACCCTGTCTTCTTTGTTCCTGGAGGCGAGAATCGTGACAGCGGCGGTCGAGGACCTTGAAGTCGAAGACGCCCAGCAGCTGCTCGCGGACTTGGGCCAGCTGGGTCTGGATCTGTTGCATGCGCTCGGGGGTCGATTCAACCCGGGAGCGAACGAACAGCAGCCAAAAATCAGTAGCGGGCTCGATTGAAGCGAGGCTTGGGACCTGCTGCGACGTTGCTGGGTCGGCCTTCAGCGAGACCACAAATGTCCGAGTCAGGTCATACTCAATGTCATTGAGCCACCAATGGTAAGACTCGTCAATCAGGTCCGACTTGAGCCTGCAGGAAGCGTGGTAGTAAGGCCAGTCAGAAACACGGTTTGAACCAAGACGGTTGGTTCCGTTGTGGGTGGGAATACGAACCTAAACTTGTTATCGGCCAGTATTCTTTCCACCCGTTGATCACTGATCTCGACAATCTTGCGTTGCGTGATGAAAGGAGGAATCCGCTGGCTCGGGGGATCAGGCAGCTCAGTCCATCTCAAGACGCGCGGCGTGTCGGCGGGAATAGTGGCTGTGGGTTCTGAGCCCGTCTGGGCGTTCTGGACCTCTTCGGTGATCCCGATGCGAACCTGCAAGATGGAGGGTTGTCTGAGCAGGATCTGGTGCAACTCCTGCCATTGTGGTGTGTTGGGCCGGCGCTCCTTTTGCAGCTCCTTGATGGCCGGGAAGCCCTTGATAGTCGGGTCCTGGGGCTGATAATGGTGGATGCGAGTGAATTGGTGGCGCTCGCGCATCTCTGTGAAGCCACCGAGGAGGGCCCGCGCCTTGTTGACATCGGGTTCGGGCACAACAGCGGCGAGGAAAATCTCGTGTGGCATGCTGAATTGATACTGGCCAGTTCGGGAACGAAACTGGTCAAAAGCACCTGTTCTTATTTTTTGTTATTTTTTTCAGAAGGAGAGAGCCGATTCAACAGCCACGATTCTGCTGGCCCTAGATGATGTTGGGAAGGTGGGGTTCCGTGGATGAAGTTGCTTCCCACCTGGAGCCAGGGCAGCCGGCCTGCTGTTCAGCCTGTATCATCGCGCCAAGATCACGTGACTGGACTGAACAGTGAAATGCCACTAGAAATTCAATGTTTTCAAGACTCTTCGCATGCACAACAAAACCATGTCCCGACAGCATTAGAGAAGCAGCACCCCAATAACAGGGATCGTTTGGCTTCCGGTTTGACAGGTCTATGGTTCCAGTACACGCAAGCTTGTTACATTGTTGTGTCGTGACCAGGTCATCCGAACCCTCAACTCTCACGAACCCCAGGCCGGCATCATGGGTCCATCCCGGACACGTATATGTGTATTTAAGCCACCTCAAAGCCAAGTAACGATACTCTCAGCCGGCCTTGAAAAGTAGAGGGTTTGGTCACTGTTGTGAGTGTTTAAATGGCTTCAAGTTCCGACCGAGAGTTCGGGAATTTATACACCGGGAGCACAGACACCCCAACTGACATTGCCAGCCTTTGTTTGACCTCTGGCTTTTGTGAAACGGGAGTGCAATGTGTGGGCACGATTTGCTCAATGAAGACATCCAAGTCACTCCGTTCCATCTCCAAACTCTCGCCTGCCTGAAGATATATAAAATCAATGGTCCTGCCATGTTACCCAAGTACGAGGCCCTCTTCACTGTGCCTCGTTTCCAGCCTTTTCCGTTCACCAGTATCACCAGCCGGCCTAGAAGCCAAGTCCCCACTACCACTAGGCCAGGCCATGTGTGAGAAATTGCTAGTCCGCTTCTCTAAAGGCCGTTGTCAAACTAAACTATGTGTCGACGACAACCTCACCCCCCGGATACGGCCATGCGCAGCACCCCGGACCGCGGGCTGCAAGATCAGTTCTACGGCCATTCTCGTCCCCGTATACTGCAACCGTCACCGCGAAAAGGCTATTAAGCGGAGCATAGAAGATTACTACCAGAACCTCAAGAACTACAAGACGCAACATCCCGAGACAAGAAGTCGCGTGACGAAGCGAAAGCATCTCCACAAGGACGTCGCGGAGCGCGTTCGCAACTACCCCGATATCCTCGAGCAGCGGTACAATCAAAAGCACGAGGCCGCTGTCCAGGAGTTTTGCAACAGCTACATCCGCACAGGCCGCTTGCCGCAACCGACGCAGTACAACTACGAGTTTGTCAACACCTTCACGGATGATCTCGCCCTCGCCATGCGCGAGTACAAGTACGCAGTCATGGTCGACGAGCCCCCGACCGAGCAACCCGAGTCCGTTTTAGCTATCTTCTGGAAGGACGACAACCCCCTCCTGGCGATGCTTGAGGTCTCGGCTCCAGGCGCTGGCGTTTTCTGAACAAAGCACCTGGCGTTGACGAAGTATCCCGGGGGGCACTGACTGGGGCGCTGGGCTGGGTGCAGATTCTATTGCTATTCGTAGGTAAAATCATTAGAAAATACAAACGGAGCATTGCACTTTTTCTATCTTGATCTCCAGTCACGATATCATGATTCTGGTCTGGCTCTAAGAGGGTGTGAATGGGCTTTTCAATGATTGGTCAAGGTACCGTGTCTCCCAAGACTTAGTCTTGATTATAATCTAAACGAGAAAAGAAACAAGAAAAGGAAGGGTCTGGGAAGGCGAGTTATGCTAGTAGACGAAACAGGGGAGATGGGAACGAACGAATGAAAGCGGATAAACAGGAGGATGGGGGGCATGCTGGGGGACAAGGAACACACAAGTAACCAGTTTCAAGTGCCAACCTTTCAGAATATATCAGTTGCCACAGTACTCTGCAGGCCAGGGCATAAGGACACGCTCGAGAGGGTGGCGTGATTGTATCATCAGTGAAACGGAACGAAGCTTGAAAGGAGTCAAATTTAACCCAGAGACCTGCTCTCGGGCTATATTCTCGGGACAACATCCCAGGTATCCAACAATCCACACAGAAAACCAACCCACATCCCAACGCGATTACGCGAATGATAAACAACACCGACCGGCCCGGCAATGCTCGCTACGTCCATGCATATGAAAATCCAACCGCTCCCCAGAATGCCAAACACGGATGCCCTTCCCCCATGCTTTCCCCCCACACCCCGCCCGCCGTCTTCAGCATAGATACACCCTCCTTGTCTCGCACCCATAAAAAAAGCCCTTCCGGTTGCCATACCCAATGGCAACGCCGACGCGCGTGTACGAGTCGGGATAGCCGGGTTTGCGGCTGGGCATCAGCAAGAGCATCGCCGACTCGCCCAGCTCCAGACACACGAGCGCCTTCTCCTCGCCGTCCAGCACAGCGGGGGTGGGCCGCGTCTTGGGCCGGCCATCGTCCAGTGGGACCGGGTGGTGGTCGTCGGATGGTGCGAGGTAGTCGAGCTGGCCGACGACCTCGCCGCTGTGGGCGTCCCTGGACATGATCCTGCCGTCGGCCTTGTTGCGGGCGTAGATGTGCTCGTCCGGGAAGGCGCCAAAGTCGAAGCTCAGCCGGCTGCCGCGCTTCCACTCGATCGACCGCCACGAGACCTCCCGGCCGTTGCCCGCGATGAAGCGGCGGAAGCGGCCCTGCACCTGCACGACCTTGACGTCTCGGCCGCGCTCCTCGACGGCCTGTCCGCGGTTGACAAAATTGGCCACCATGACCTTTTCCGAATCTGTATCTGTCGGTGACCCAGTGTGGTGGTGGTGGGGTGTGTCAATGTGGACGACCGAGACAAACTGGAAGTGCTCGGACTGCTTGAAGGCATGCTTTGTCCTGGTGTTCACCTGGAGAGGCAGTGACATCCACGACCATGACGGGGCAATGTGTTGCAGGCTCTGCCCGGCGTTGGCCGCGCTCTCCACTGACCAGGCGAGGTGTCTGGCAAAATTATCCTTCCAGAGCCCCGCCAGATACTCCTCGGTAATCATTGCTCCGCCGTTGTCCGCCTTGGCGTTGTAGAAGCGCACGGCGAGGCCGGCGATGGCCAGGAACCGGTCCTTGGCCGCCACTAGATCTCGGGGGGTGTATGCTTCCACAATGTCAAGCCACTCGTCGTGGAGCTGGTGCTCGTCCCCCGTGCGGCAGAGCTCTAGGAATCGTTGTGGGCAGCTCCGGGTTATTGATTCGCCTGTGGACGGTTGGCATTCCATGTCGCCCAACTCGACGACTTGCCGCTCTGCACACGACCAGTACCATCGCTGGCCAGACCAATACAGGGTGCGCGGCGAGAGACGCTCTTCCTGGAGCGTCCATGCTCGCTGAGACACGGGAGATTGGAGCCGGACCTGATCCAATGGCATCTGTGTGTTCTGCAACCACATCCCGCGCAGCTTGCAGGCTTTGTTGCGGTGTGTCCAGGCTAACCTGTCGTGCAGGAGGTTGTCGGTTGCCTTGCTGCTCGAGGATGCCACAAGGGTGAAGGCGGCGTTGCCGTATACCTCGTGCATTCGCGCAGCCTCGGTGTCCCAGTTCGTGCCTTTGGGGATGCAGATATTGTCGATCCAGATGTAGGAAAACCCCAGCGCTGCCGTTACCGCGATGGCGTCCTGCATTGTTTCTGGGAGTTCCCACGTCGAGAAGCGGCGCAGTCGCTCGGGGACGGGCCGGCCGTTGATTGTCTTGGTGCCGGCGGATTTGATCTTGGCCCACTCGGCAGCGGGCATCGTCGCGGGATCGCCCCAGGAGTAGCTGAGCACGACGTAGTCGACGGGGGTTGCTGGCCCTTCGGTGAGCTGGGCGTGGTGGTCCGGGAGAATCTTGAGGAGCCAGGTCGGGTTCCGGCGCGACCAACGGTACCTGGAGGAGCATTCGTGGTTGTTGTGGCAGTCGTGGATGACCCGGCACAGCTCGCCGAGATCAGACCGCAACCCGGCACCCCCCCTTGTGGCATCACGAAGCACGGGTCGAGGCTCGTCGCTGAGTTGTACCGCAGCAGAAAACAGCGTCGCGTGGGGTGATTTGATGGCGAGTAATAACTGACTGTCGCCTGAAGAAGCAAGGCGCAGAACAGCGCAGATTGGCCACTGGTTCGTGGGGTATTCCAGACGCTCTGCATCCCCCCCGGTGATCTGCTCCAGGAGAAATGCTCGCCGTATTATCCGGCAGGTGTCGCAGCCCGATACACCGGCGCAGAGATCGAGCTCAAGGTAGTTGCTGTGCATGATCCGGGATGGCGAACTCCCCTGGTAGGCGCTGTCCCGTCTTCGCTGCACCTCCCCCCAGCGCAACAATTCGCATATCTCCCGGCAGCCTCGGCATTGCCGCTGGCAGTATTCATTGGGCCTTGTCCGGGAAAAGTCTGGGGTCGAGGTTGAAGTTGGGTTTGGACTTCTTGGCCGTGGGCTGGTGTGCCGGAACCAATCCGAGACGGTGTCAACCACACCGTTCAGACTCCACTGTTGCGGGCTGAGCATCATCGTTTGAGTTAGCGACATGATGGCGACAAAGAGGTTGTCGGTCGTGGTGGCATGTCAGGGTGGGGTTTGAGGCTTTGAGCGGAAAGGCGAATGGGCTGGACAGGCCCCTCTGCCCGAGTATATGTATATCGCGGTCCATCATCTGCTGCGATGCGGCGTGCCCGCTTTGTGCTGAAGGGCTTTAAGTCGGTGCCTGTGATGGTGAGGCTTGGGTCATCAGTCCTCAGGCAGCGAGTCCACAAGCCATCCGCTGTCTCGGCTATGTAGAGACGCTACGGGCCTACGGCGGGGTACGGACCCGGTGATCTGGGAAACAACCCGCAAACAGACCATGCCGACAAATCTGACATTGCCGGAGCCAAAAAAAACTAAACAATCCTTCGGATGACTGACCGAGTTCACCCCAGGGGCCCAGTTGCCCATTGGCTGTTACACAGAGCCTTCGCCGCGGTTGGGGGTTGTGCGCCCTGTTGCATCGCGCTAAATTAGGCGCCTGTCAGTCAGCCCTATGCATGTACCGCCCCACAACTTCCAACAAGCGAGGCATTCCCCGTTTCCAAAAGCCACTCGCCAAACGGCGAGGCGTGCACTCTCACGGGATGACCGGGAGTCCGGGACACCTGGTCCCGCCAAGATACAGCGCCTTACCCCTGAGAGAGAGAGTTTTCGGTATTTTCTGCAGCAATGCATGCAATTCTCATTTCCTACGGCCGCAGGTGAACACACCCGCCCAATTGTGCTGAGAGCCCAAGACCTGCTGTTTTCCAGGCGCTGGTGGGGTTCTGCGACACTTGCGAGTCTTAGCGTCTCCGGATACCTGCCAGGCAGCAAAATTTCCAGCAATTGACAGCCGGCCAAGCAAAATTAATCCCACCGAGCAGCAAAACAAAACATGTGCGATGAGGACCAGGCACTGCTTGGTCAGATTGCCAAGTCCTGTCGAGCTGAGTGTCCCACGGCTCCCTTACCAATAAAACATCAGACTGGGCCAAGACTTCAAGAAGGTCTAGCAAGGTCCATACCGAACAAGCGCGCCCCCCTGTTGCCCATTGGTCGGTTTCCATCGATCGCCCGAGACGGTTAAACGACAGGCATCAATCTTTCGGGCCCGGATCCGGTGTCATCGGCGTCATCCAGACTCGCGGCAGCCCTATCATCCGGTGAGCCCGTGGCTGACGTTCCAGACGCAGTTCCGGGGCTGCTGGCCCCCAACCCCCCGCAGCGACGAGCTTCGCCAAGGCGTGCGGCTCGTTGTGCGGCGAGTGGTTGGCCGTTGCGCTGGGGTCATGGCAAGGCAAGTGGCTCAGGAAACGGAATTGTGGAATGGCAGCCTAACTTGCAAACAGCCAATTCCACCATGTTAGGTCCCTGCGCAAGCAGTGGCTAGTGACTGTACGTCGAGTTGAAACAGTCACAAAATGAACATGGAATTCCTGGAGCCCCAACTCCAGTCTACAAAATACCATCCACACATTGCGGGAGCATACTGGGGAGAGTTCTAGTATATCAGTCCAAGTGGCCACTGGTCCCAAACACTTGTCAGTGCCTGCTACGCCGTCTGCCACTCACAATCGATAGCCTCACCCATCCTGGACCCCGCATCCATCTGCAGCATCGTTCTATATCTTTGTATCCGTCCATCATCCGCCACCGGCCCGTCGCCGCCATGTACAGAACAAGGAATTTCGGGTGGAAGCTGATGCATATCCTGGCCATTCTTGTCCATTTGAGCCTCACCACGGCGTCGGCCATCAGTTATGCCTACAACCACGGCCAAAACAGAGCCGAAGAGCCGGCGTATTGGAGCTATCTAAGAGCTGCCGATGGGAATCCCTGCCACCGCCTCGCCCTCTCAAGCAGGGTTGAGAATTGGGTCACGCCAAACCAGACATCAATCATGGCCTGCCTTGCTGTGGTAAGCTCCTTTCGGTTCCGCCATCCTAATTGTGGTGGCCCAGTGCTGATCATACGCCCCCTTCCCCTTCGGCCGTTGCAGGGAACCATTGGACTTGCCGTCAACGTTGTTGTTTTCACAATACTTCTGACACTGGAGACCAACAACATCACACTGACCGAGGGAGAGCAACACTGGCGCAGACAAGTTGCCACCTTTTCCGGCTGCGTGTCCAATCTGCTCTTGGCTGGTGCTGGAGTCGGCCTTGTGGTAAACTTGGGCACCGATGTGATAGGCTCCAAGCTGTTAATTGCCCCTTTGGTTTGGGCGTCTATCCAAGCGTACATCTGATACTTTCCCATCCCGATGCGAAGAGTCTCAGGCTGACTGACCACCTGCCACAGACCACTGGCTCTGGCAACTGCTGCCCTGGATGCCGCAAAGACATACCGAGAAGGCAAGGATCTTCTAGACTGACTGATAGATACGGCACGCAACTGGCTGCGGATGAATTCATGATTGTGTACGAGAGTATTTAGACGGCAGCGGCGGCGCATTTCAAAAGGGTCTTGGGGTCGGTTTTATACCAGTTCGGTTCTCAAGAGCTGTGGCGTTTAGGTTGGCTGGCTTGGGTGGGATGGGAGTTGCAGAACGACACTCCACGTCTCCACGGGCAGCCGAAAGAGCGGGAAAGTCTGTATCCATACGTCGTTTGGTATCTACTGTGCTGGTTGCAGTCGATTTCAAGACCCCGATTTCAAGACCCCGATTTCGGGTGTGCCGAACGCGTAAAGACATGTTGGCGACTTGGGAGGGGGCTAATTGAGAGGAGGCTCGGAGGGCTGGAAATAAGGGGCTCAATAATGAATAAACTATACAGTACCTACGCTAGCTAAATCCACAGCTTCGAATAGAAAAATGGAAGCCACTAGCTGGCCCACCAACCTGCTCCTTCCCACCATAGCGTCAGGATCTATCTGCAGCAGTCACCCTCAGTCCCATCACCCTGTTGCCGCCAAGACGGATATGGGTAGATTGGCACATGGTCGTGATAGGATGAAGAGGTAACACTGCATGAGCATTCAGACCTGAACTCGTGCAATGCACGGAGCTTGCAGTAGCTGCTCCACTCCGTGTTCGGGCATCGCCGAGCCTCGAAACAGCGTCACTTGTAAGAATCTCGGGTCGGTCCCAGGACCAGCAGGTGGGGGCCCTTGAGACCCTGGTTGGGCTGATCAGCAACGAATCACGCCAAGGAGGTCTTGCGGCTGCAGGGTTCTTTTCCAATGCGACGCTGTGCCACTGTCCCTCACCGCTTTCTCCTCTCAAGGATTCGCGCGCAACTTGGACTCTGCAGTCTGCATATCGTCAACGCAGCCCGCCTCCCTCAATCCCCGGGACGGAACTTCTAACATGAGACAGACAAACTCGGCACTTCACCATGACCATGCTCTCGTCCGAGAACCGTGCAGTAGCGCCCAGTGCGTTCGCGACGGCCCCAAGACACCCCGTGCCGATTCCGCCTCCCGACGGCCCAAGACCAATACCAGATGGAAAGACCCGTACCCTGCAGGGCCCGTCGGCGAAAGAGTGGGCAGGCCACCGCGAGACCATCGTCGGCCTCTACAGGCAGTACCCGCTGAAGCGGGTAAATGAGATTATGAGAAGGCAATATGGCTTCTCCGCAAGGTACGGTGTGCGGTTCATTTGAGGTTCTCCGGAATGGCGAGTATGCCAGTGGAGGGAGTTGGACCGAGCATGGCGCTGGACTCGGGCACACAGTGCCCCATGTCGCCAGCCGCAGTGCTTAGGGCCTCTCCCTCATCTTTCGGAACCCGCAACCACCCCCGCAGAGCACCGTTCCTGTAGCAGGTTGCAATCAGACTCCTGCAGAGAACCCCGGGGCCCTCGAGTCGGGTGCCAAGCTCTTCTCGACGGTCGAGTTGGGCCAATATCCCCCCGGCCACCCCCTCTCCTTCCCTCTTATCTTCACTCAGTCATCATCTCGTCTCTTAAATAAGTCAGGTCATCCTGCTCCCTCCGCCCTCCGCCCTTAGAACTCAGACCTTAGCCCGTCTAACCATGACTCTCATCCGGCTTACTGATCGCCCTGATAGCAAGCGCATGTATGACAAGCGGTTTCGGGAGTGGAATGTGTTCAAAAACGCCGATCGCGACGAGAGAGCGCGGGCAGTGCGGCACGCCCAGGGCTCGCCATCAAGCACTGGTCCCTGCAGCAACGGCGACAAGTTTAGCCAAGAAGACTTGCGCCGGACCATACGATGTGCCAGGACGATCCAGCAGGGAGTGAAGAGGGCGCCAGCACCAAGCTCGCCGATTAGTCTCACGGGGTCGGAGAATGTTGCTTGCCCGTCTCCCGGCCGGACGACCAGAGGCGGTATCAGCATCTCGGATCTCATCAGAGCGGGGGACCCCCCTGAACGGCCCACGACTCCCCAGCCTACCGCCCCGGAGAACTGCCCACGATCTCCGCCTTCAGTCTCCGATGTCTGCTGCGATACACCCATCTCGAGTTCCGAGTCTTCAGACGAGCACATGCAGGGACAGGATGAGTCTGCGGCCCCATCGGCACCGGCTTCCCCAGATCCTAGCCTCGCCATTTACAGGGCCCGGCTACAAGATCTCGCCATGTCCCCCCCACCCTCCATCGCTCCCGACTCGCAGACGCGCACCATGGGCGTCATCACGCTGAAGCTCCGGCAATACTATGACTGGCAGCTCGAGAACATCCCAGAAGGCGTTCTCCCAGACGACTACCTAGGGCATAGGTCATCAGCTGAGTCCACGCGGTACTGGAGCACCATCAAGGATGCCATCTATCTGGTCAAGATCTCGGCTGGGTCCACGAGCGACTACGATCACCGGCCGGACCGGCGAGCATGGCCTGCGTTTGCCGAAGCAGGCCGCCTTGCAGCTGATGCCATGACCACTCACCCGTTCGAATTCCTCCGAAATCTTCTCTCCACGCTCTCGCCGGTCAACACCAGCGCCCGGCCGGAACTCCGCGGCATTCTTCTCCAGTTCCTCAGCAGCGAGGCCCGAAGCAGCCTCTCGACAAATCACCCCATCACGCAAATCTGCCAGGAGCTGCAAGGTGACGAGAACTGCCAGGAGATCTCACAGCGCAGCCTACAGTGCATGCTCGACATCTTCAACAGCCGACTGGGGAGGTCACGGGCTATCACCGTCAAGCTTCTCGACTCGCTCGCCACTCTCCTGCGTCGTAGCGGCGAATTTCACGCTGGCCTGGAGATTATCAAGGAGCTACTCGTATCGTCCCGCCCAGTGTTCGGAGCAGACTCGGATCAAGTACGCGCGGTCGAGAGTGAGCTTGCTCACTTCTACATGCTGACCGAAGACTGCGATTCGGCACTTGGCCACTGCATGTCGGTTGTCACGCGTCCGGGGGCTCCCGGGCCGCACGACTCGGAGCCCGTTTTTCACAAAGACGGCATTTCCGCCCACGCAATGGAGGACATTGCAGAGATACACCAGCGCCGCGGCGACATGGAACAGTGCATTACCTGGCTGGAGCGCGCCTCTTCCATCGCGCTGATCGTATGGGGTCCCAAGGCTGTTGCTACCGGCCATCTGATCGACAAAATGACGAGCCTACAGCGACGGTTTGGTAGTGATCTCCTGAAGAGTGCTACGCTGTGGGAGGCTGCTGTCGTGTAGCAGTATGTGGTCCCCAACCGGGAAGCTGTTGTTGGATGTACAGGACGATCATTTCAGTTCCCTGCGCTTGCGTCGAGGTGAGGCTCGACGGGCCGCCGCACCACAGTGCGCCTCAAAACTCCAAATACTCTTCGTATTTTGCTTCAAGATCACAATTACAGGACAGCGAGTTGGCCGAGTACCTGTGTACTACCCCTTCCAACCGTTGACCCGTGGGTGAGTGGGTGAGTGACTGGTGTGGGTGCCGATGCCATGTCCGCCCCTGCTTTCAGACCTTCTGCGAGTTTGTGACAGGCTGGATGCCTCTGTGCCGCCGATGCTGCCGCGTGCGGTTCTCGCCAGCCAATGGGAGTGGTACAGACATCAACCGAGAATGCAGACGGCTAGGCAGCAGCAATTTCGCTGGGAAGGATTGCGGACACAGCCCCCATGCAGTGTTCCACCAGCCACAGCTCAACCTCACACATGCAAGGTTCGACACAGTCCCAATGACTCCCAAAGGCCAAACCAAGCTATTCTCAGTATCAGGAACGGGCCGAAGTCGGGGACATTCCCTTGCGTATTGTTCTACACTTTTCTGCTTTTTCTTTCTGTTCAAGCCTTCAACTTCAAGGTAGACTTGTCGGATGTTTTCGACGCTGTTATCGTAGTGAACTGTACGAGAAATGACATGTTTGCACCAGAGCCAATGGTCTTGATCGAATATAGATGGAAACGAAAAGAAGCCGGAAAACCCCCCAAGACAAGTCATGAAAGCGCGGCAAGAAAATGGCGACTAATTCATCACAACAGTCATAGCGTCCCGACCATTGAATGTCACTGCTCGATTATGATTGGTCCTTGGCGTGCAAGTCCCAGGTGATCCACAGCGGAGCAAGGGTGCTCGAGGGGGTTGTTTATAAGTGAAGATACTCTCCATGGAGTAAGTGCCAGCATCTCTCGGTCACATCTTTCGTTCGGTTCTCAAGAATTGATCATTCTCCTCATCGAAGAGTATCTCAACAGCCTCTACCAGTACCAGAAAGCGGCCTCATGGAGGCGAAACAACAAATCGAGAACCGGGACGGGGGACCAGGCGATGCAGAAAAGCAAGACATGCCAAACGCGCCCGCGGCGAAGAAGGCATCGGCTTTCAAGTCCCTCGGCTGGCTCGACCGGTTCCTGGCCGTCTGGGTGCTGCTCGCCATGGTCCTTGGGGTCCTCCTGGGCAACTTTGTGCCCGAGGTCGGTCCAGCACTGCAGAGGGGCAAGTTTGTCGAGGTGTCTATTCCCATCGGTATGTTTCTTCCCAGCTTGGACAGCGCCCGACAGGAGGACTGACTGCGCCGTGTCTTTCTTGTAGCCGTGGGGCTCCTGGTCATGATGTATCCCATCCTCTGCAGAGTGCAGTACGAGACCCTCCACCGTGTGTTCTCGCAAAGAGGCACCTGGAAGCAAATTGGCTTCAGCGTCGTGATCAACTGGATTGTGGCGCCCTGTTTAATGGTGTGTACTTGGCTGCCGCGCCCGTCTGTACAAGCAGTAGGACAAGGCTAACGTGGGCTGTACTTGTCCAAAGTTTGGGCTCGCGTGGGCGTTTCTGCCCGACAAGAGCGAGCTCCGCGTCGGCCTCATCCTTGTTGGTCTCGGAAGATGCATTGCAATGGCAAGTACCTGCCGGCTACCCATCTCCGGTCCAGCCCGGTTACGGGAGGCTAACAACAAGCCCAGGTCTTGATCTGGACGAGCCTGGCCGGCGGCGACTCGGACTACTGCGCCATACTGGTGGCAGTCAACTCGGTGCTGCAAATCGTTCTCTTTGCGCCCATGGCCATCTTGTTCATCCGCGTCATCAGCCGCGAACCGGGTGCGGCGGATGTGTCATACTCGGCCGTTGCGACGAGCGTCGCCGTGTTCCTGGGCATCCCTCTCGGCGCCGCCGTCTGCACCCGTTTCGCGCTTCGGGCGATTGCCGGCCACGAATGGTTTGCCAACGTCTTCATGAGGTACCTGGCGCCCTGGTCCTTGATCGGCCTCCTGTACACCATCATCGTGCTCTTCGCTTCGCAGGGCCGCCAGGTTGTGCACCAGATCGTCGCGGTCGTCCGGGTCGCGGCCCCCCTGCTTGTATATTTTGTCGCCATCTTCTTTGCGACGCTTTGGATGTCGCACAAGGCGGGGTTTGGGTACAAGCTCAGCGCAACACAGAGCCTCACAGCGGCCAGCAACAACTTTGAGCTCGCCATTGCCGTCGCCGTTGCCACCTACGGGCCTCACAGCGACCAGGCTCTGGCGGCAACAGTTGGGCCGTTGATTGAGGTCCCGGTGCTGCTCTTGCTGGTATACCTTGTCAGGTGGATCGGCAACAGACGGGGGTGGCGGGATTGAAGTCGAGACCCGGGAGACGGATAGCTTGGGTGCTTGAGTGGGCGCGGTGGGCTTGGGAGTTGACACCGGCGAAGCACCTAGGGTGAGGTATCTAGGAATTGAAACAGCACCGTGTTTTTTACGAAACATTCCTCGGGCCCGGAGCATCCCAGCACCTCTCGCGCCGACTCGTCGTTCCTGTCTCTGTATGATATGCTGGTTATGATGCGGGCTGCGGCAGTGCATGACATTTCCAGGTGCGACGCTGTTGCCGTCGGGGTCTCTGGTCCGGGCGCCCGCGGCCTTGGGCCCGGGCCTGGGGTGGTTGAGCCGCTGCGGCACGGGGCCTCTCGGACACTCGCAGGGGCACACTGGGTGGTGGGCCCGCAACATGTCGTCTGTTGGGCGCTTGCATCGGCAAGAATGGCAAGCATGTCCAGCGCCGAGGCTGTCGATGCATTGTCGGGCTGGTGCTGGCCGTGCTCTGGGGCCACTGCAGCAGGGCCCGTACCTGTACCGGTACCTACCGCGCGCGCGGTGGTAGGTGTTTCGTGTCGATGGAACGACCCAAGGTGCAGCTCGACCTCGTCGCTCGTGACGCCGTGAGAGGCGAGCAGGGACCGCAGTCGCGAGTTCTCGAGTGCGACTGCGCGGGCTGCGTGGCGCATGTCCAGCGTGGCCTGGGCATCGCGACGCTCATACTCGCGAATTCGCGCCTTCATTTCGTCGACATAATCACGGTGGCGTGCGCGCGATCGCCGTTGGTTGTCGCGTATCCGAGCTGCCGAAGAGACATATTGCTGACTGGCAGCCTGTCTGTGCAAGTTCTCGCCCATGGCTGCGGGGTCCCGACTTGACGCAATTGGGGTGAGAGGAGTCAGGAAGAGAAGGAGAGAGGCGTGAGAGGACAGGGTGAGGACTGAACGGGGTGGAGCGGCCTGGGTGGCAGTGGGCCCGGATGTGACCAATCACAGGTGAGCAGTGACATGCTGTCCCCTTCTTCCTTTCACCTGCCTGCCGATGAAGTCTTCTGCCCCGAATGGAGCCTTCTTGGGCAAGGACTCTCAAACACCAGCTCCCGACCACCCCCAAGGCCCCCCCCTTGTGCTCAGCGAGGATGGAAGCAATAACACTGTCGACAACTTGGACACATGTGCCACGCAAGTATAATGCCCGTGTCACCCCATCGCGAAATCCAGTAAATTCATAGGCTGCGTGTGACGCTTAGCTACATCGGTCTGTAAAATGGCCTTGTCACGGTTGTAACCTTCAGGTTGTCCCGAGGGACATTGTTTACACAAAGAGACACTCCGAGGTAATAGAGGCCCAGTCCTCTGTCTTTCTGATCCAAGGCGGCTGCTACTCCCTAATGCATCCAGCGTAAGTTGCTGAACCATCCCAACCCCCATTCGACGCGCCGTTCCACCTCAGCTGTCGTTGATCCCTCGTCGACTTCCTCCAATATGAAGAGCAACGACGCCCTCGCGCTCATCCTGTTAGCCTATGCGGCTCTCGGGTTTCTGGTCGGCGTCTACATCACCCGGTTTGCCCATGCAATGCGCCGCCAGGCTTTGGGGGGGGCTTCGTCGTCGTCTTCGTCTTCGTCGTCGTCGTCAACAAAGTTAACCTCGTCGTCGGGCTCGCCAACCACTTACCAACTCAGCGACACTAGCGAGTCCAGCAGTTCAGGCCCCAGCTATGCATACCCGCCACCTCCTCCGCCCGTACCGCCTCCAGTCCCCGCTCCCGGTGCTGGATATCCCCCGGTCCCGCCCCCCTTTCCGTCTGCGGGCATTCCTCCTCCGCCCGTTCCGCCGCCAGTTTGATTTCCGAGATGAGCAGCCGACGATAAGAACAAACGGACGGCCCTGGTGCCAGGCTGGTTAGGGGGTGGCGGAAGCGTTGCTTGGCGTCCGACAACGCAGGGTCAGCGTTGGTGTATGGTGGTGATAGATCTAAGGACAAGAACTCGATCACTGGATTATTCGGCCAACACATCCAGGACCGCCCTCGTCTTGCTGTCATCGCAGTGGAGAGACAGCCGAAAGATGAGATTTAGGGTAATAGCAACGACAATTACAATACCTATTACTGAGACACGGCAGCTGTAACAATGGCCGCAGACGGATTGCCAGTGCTGTGGCTGGGAAATATGCTTGCATCCGGCGCAAAGACGCCACCAGTGTCGTTAACCCTAGTGTTCACGACCACGTCGGCGGAGCCTCCGGTTCTCCCTCCGCCAGTGCCAACCCTGGCGGTGTCTGTCATGGGCGTCAGTCGGTCTCCATTCTGTGGACAAGGCAACCGGAGACACTTGGTGATCCGGTGATTAGCATATCGCCCCGCAGGGTCGGCGGACGATTCCACGTCGAATCTTTGACTAGCAACTCTATCATGAGGTATGGTATAGAGCTACCGTCCTGGCTGAGACATGCGAGCTTCGTCCTGGTATGCGCCACCCAGTCAAACCCTAATATGCCCAAGCACTCAAACCCGCTGCTAACACGACTGGCCCCCACATGATCCGGCCGAGGCTCCCACGCGACACAGAGCCCGCATTCCCAGCCGCACCGGCGGCAGTCCCATTGCCCCATCCGATGACCGGAATCCACCTCGGCTCATGCGCATTCGGGACCAGGACATCGGACCTCGCGGCATCAATATGCCCAAGGAAGTCCACCGTGACGGTCCCCACCAGCACGCTCCTCCTCGGATCTCCGTTGTCCAGCACCTTGTTGCCGGGGTCCGTGTTCATCCTGAAGTAGCCGGCATACTGGAAGTTGGCGCTCTTGTCGTCAAACTGCACGCGGAAACTGGGGTCGGCCAGCGGGATGCCCGCCGTGGCGTTGACATCGAGGAAGTTGACGCCCCACCACGTGTCGGCCGCAAGGTTGCACGACGACGTGTTGAGCTGCATGGACCTGACAGACCGGGACGGGTGGGCAAGTTTCCCGGAGACCGTAAAGGGCATTGCGACGGGCTCCTCGAGTTTTAAGTCCCACTGTGGTCTGCCCGAGAAGGGATACGCGTGTCTTGGGGGTCTGCGGGAATGGGGTAAGGGGGGCCCTTGTCAGTTGGGGGACCTTGGATCCATCACCCTCAGCTCTAACAGCTTACTCGATGGACTGCAGCTCCCATTGAAGCCCGTTGATCTGCGCGGGCCTCGCCGCAGTGTTGTCAGGGGGGTTCAGGTTGAACCCCGGCTTCCACGACTTGAGCAGGAACATGACAGGGTTGTCGCTGTTCTCGTCCGTCTCGTCCGGCTCGGTGACGGCGGCGAGTGATGGGAACGAATATGTCAGGGTCCGGTTTAAAAACATGTCGCAGACCGACTCATCCTCTCTACTGCTCTCCATGGGACTGAACCGGAAGGTGGTCGTGCCATTGTAGTACGAGCCAACCCAGGCGTACATCCAGTACGGGATTCCCGTCGCGTTCTCGGGGCGCAGGTTGAGCTTCGGGTTTGGGTCGAATCCCCTGTCCGGATCGGCCAGACAACCGAAGGGCAGTAACGGCCCCAGAAAGAGGCAGGCCAGTGCGCGCATCGTGGGAATTTGATTGATATGGTCTCGTATCGGGCCCGTTCAGCAAGGGTCTGGTCCTACTGTATCCGCCTCACGTTGATGGCCGCGCGACAACTCCCCGAAAAAAACGTGTTTGTGAAGGCCGCTGTCGCGCGGGAGGCGATCAGGGGTGTAAGCCGCTGCAATAATCCCCCCGCGTCTCCCCCCCTGCCATTCCTCTTTCGAACAGGCCTCAGTTGAATCTCCACTCGCCAAGAGAGTGCGCAATCCGTCGCCTTCAAGAAATGGCAAAAGACATATTCCTGTCCGTCCGCCCTTCGACACCTTCTTCTAGACCCATATCAGGGGTGGGGGGATTAGATGGCAGCTCCTTCCCACAGCCAACGACGAGAATGAATGAATGAATGCGTTTGTATGCGGCATTAGCTCGGAACATCGAAATCAGAGGTTCGATTGAGTTCTTTCGATGCTCTGGGCTCACGTGAGGAAGCACGAGGAGTGCTGTGTGAGACTGTGTCTGGGACTCTGAAGACTGCCCGTGGAGGAGAAGCTGGAACGTGGCCTTTTCGCAGGGACTTTCGCAGCGCTGGAGCGCGCCAGTGGAACCTCGAGCCGCAGCGAGCCAGTGGGGGGCTGGGGGCGTCAGGGGCCGGAACAACTGGTGGCCCAGCACAGAAGTGGAGCCATCCCGCCTGCCCGGGGTCCAGCTCGTCGCCTCGAGGCCGAATTCTGGATTGCGTGTCTGGGTTTGGCAACTGCTCATTGTGGGGACTTCAGATTGATAAAATCTGGCTGGATTGCCCCTTGATCCTTTCACTTCGCAACCGCAAAGCCACCGCGCAACGCAACCAAGACAGCCCCCGTCCCCGTTCGACCCGCGACATCCAGACACAATGGCCGGCCTCAGCCCCCAAATGTAAGGCGACAGGCGCATCCGGCGGGCCGTAGAAGCCAGCGCGACGAGAGGCTAACGTTGTCGCGCTCCAGAACGAACCTGATCATCATTCTTGGAATGATGCAGGTGGCCAAGAAGATCCCCTTCGAAGACCCAAACGTGCTCAACATCTGCCGCGCTGTCTATATTGCCAGCAATCTCATCATCCTCGCCATCAATCTCTATATCAAGGTCGTTGTGGACAAGAAGAAGGGTATGTCTCCGGCCACCGCCACCACTTCCACGGCCCTGCCTGGCGCACGACACAGACTTTGGCTAATGGCATCGCGCTGGCAGACATGACCACGCTCAAGTACGTTGAGCCGGCGCCGGTGGGCTCGAGCGAGGAGGGCAAGCTTGTCACCACGACCATCCACGCCTACGATGTTGGCCAGATCAAGAACCTGATGCGCGCACAAGCCATGGGCGTGGCCATGATGGGCGTGATGCACATCTACTTCAAGTACACCAACCCGCTGCTCATCCAGAGCATCATCCCGCTCAAGGGCGCCCTCGAGGCGAACCTGACCAAGATCCACATCTGGGGCCAGCCGGCCGCCGGCGACCTCAAGCGGCCCTTCAAGCAAGCCGCCGGCCTCATGAGCAGCCTGCAGGGTGGTGCCGCGCAGAGCGATAAGAAGGCCGTTGAGGCCGCCGAGCGCGCGGGCCGTGGCGGTGCCAAGGAGGAGTAATCCATGAAATAATGCGATGCAATGGTTTGGCTGCATGGGGTTTAGCGCCAGTCTTGTACAATACCACGGGATTTAAGGGCGTCGGGCATGATAATAATAGACTCAAGTTCTGGAGGCGAGTTTTGATGGCGCGAGCTGCAGAACCACCAATGGCGATGATTTGGGTCGTTTGGTTGTATATTGCGTGCAAAGGCCCATCGACATGCAAAAATGGCTTGTCTGGCTCCCTCGCCATTGCCCTCAGCTGAACCGGGAATTTTGCCGTGTTATCCTCCATTGTTGCCTGCTTGGTCTATGTAGGTGGCGGTGGTCCCTGCGTCATCCTCACTGTTGTCGCAGATCTGTTCCGGCCATGGACCTTTTCAACCCCCTCCTCCGACATATCGCACACCTTCACCTCCCCAGTTGAGTCGAAAACTACAGTTGTACCCGCGTCGCTGCGACCCCGCATCGCAATGGTCCAGTCACGCACTCCACCACCAACGAATCAAGCAACATCCGTTTCGAGACGGCCACCATCCCCACCAACACCCGACGCCACCCGCCGCATAGTGAGTTCAAGAGCCCGCCCATCGTGTGGCGTCTAGTAACCAGTTGGACATGCAGGAAGAGTCGCGCCTGCGCGCGAAAGCCATCCGCGACCAGCGCGACGCCGAGTATCGATCCGCTGGGGGTTCTCCTCTGCCGCGAACAGCATCCGGCCTCGTTGCTACCGACGACATCCAGCTAGCCGGCCCCGCCGGGAGGAAACGACCGTACGCATCCGTCTCGCGGGCCGACGTGCCCGCAACGAACCGCGATGCTCGCGCAGCTCCCTCCAAAGATGGCGCTGGTGCAGGGAGCAGCGACCTGCGGCCCATCTCGCGCAAGTTCACCAAATACGTCGACTACAACTTTAGTGCCATGACCGACACGAAAGGCGGCTTCCTAAGCACCGAGGATGATCCGTGGAATAAGAGCATGTCTACGGGTGCGACTTCCAAGACGCCCACGGCGTCCGGAGCTGAGCAAAAGCCAGCGCACATGACGGCTGCCGAGTGGGAACGGCTGCAGCTCATCAGGACGCTCCAGCGCAACAAGGCCGGGCCGTATGAGCCAAGCCTGAGCGTTCTTGCCGATGAGAAGACCCGGAAAAGGTGTCGAGAGTGCCGCAGCGTCGAGATCGATTTCGTGTGGGAGGAAGTTTTTGGTTGCGCTGTGTGCAACACATGCAAGGAGAAATATCCGGAAAAGTACAGCTTGCTCACCAAGACGGAGTGCAAGGATGATTATCTGCTGACAGACCGTGAGCGCGCTTCGTGCCGTGTATTTCGTGCAACGCAATGCTAACCACATACTGCAGCCGAGCTCAAAGACCCAGAGCTACTCCCGCACCTCTCCAAGCCGAACCCGCACAAGTCGCACTGGCACGACATGATGCTCTTTCTACGCTATCAAGTGGAAGAGTACGCCGTCAAGACCAAGTGGGGCTCGGCCGAGGCATTGGATGCCGAGTTTGAGAAGCGCGAGGCGGACAAGAAGAGGCGCAAGGAAGCCAAGTTCAAGGAGAAGTTGCTGGACCTGAAGCGCAAGACCAGGACAGACGCCTTCAGACGAAACAATACAAGGGCAGTAGGGGACAGTATCGGGGGAGGGGGTGCAGGGAGAGCAACCAAGTTCGGAGACGCGATTGGCGGTGGCGGAAAACACGTCCACGACTGGGGCCGGACCGTCGAGAATGAAGAAGGCGTGACTGTCAAGACTTGCCTGAGCTGTGGCATGGAGGTTGAAGAACTTGAGTTGTGAAGGAGCTGTCCAGCTGGGCTCGTCTGTACACAGTATCGAATTTTGAGGTAATTCTCAGCTACCCGAAGTGACAGTCAAAGCTCATCGATGCTGCTCGAGACATAATTACAACTCCATCCGACAACAACGCGAACTTCGGTACTCCAAGCTCCTAGAAGTGGGCCCTTGCCTCGAGCGGGTTGGTTCGCATCACAGAGCCCAGTCTAAAGCTCAAGCCCCTTATCAGAGGCAGGGGCCTACCAGATTCAGTGCCTTGCAGCCTCAAGGCTAACGGCAGGCTGTGATTTGACAGCCGCGCCAACAATCTGTGGGCCCAGCAAGCTCTCTCCCCTGGAGCCTGCCACTTTTGGCCAGCATCACCAACCCAAGCACAGCATTGCCGCCCTGTTGCATGCCGATTTGGCAGTGAAGAAAAATTCATGCCCACGCGACAATCCCTGGGGCCAACCACCAATTCTCCATCATTTCATCCGCTCGCGCCATCAACCTGCTTTTTGAGGTCGACTACAAGGAGCATCTTCTCGACGAACACGAGCCCCGAAGCTCTGCCTCCACAAGCCGCGTCCTGAGTGGCACCGCGCATTGGCCCGTCCACCGCTTGAGTGAGCGCCTGTGATCTTTCTCAAGATCCGAGCTCGCGTCGCCTTCGGCCACAAACATGGGCACAAACGGAGGAAGCGGGATGGGCGGCGGCGTTGGGCACGAGGCCGGCGGCATCGTGGGCAACAGCGGCAACCAGCCCCCCACGACCGAATACACCCTTCAAGGTCGGTGCAGTCTTGCGTGGATACGGGGCACCAGTAGGCATCAGCTGCTGACACTGCGCGCGCTTAGGTGTTATGCGCTTTCTCCAGACCGAATGGCACCGCCACGAACGCGATCGCAATGCGTGGGAAATCGAGAAGCAGGAGATGAAGAGCAGGATAGCCAACCTCGAGGGACAAGCGCGGAGGGCAGATGCAACCCAAAAAGCATTGAAGAAGTATGTCACAATACTCGAGAAGAAGGTCAAGGACCAGGCAACGCTCTTGAAATCCGGCAAGACGCCCGAGTCGCAGACGGACGCCAAGCTCAACCGCGCTACCCTGCTTCAGGAGAAGCTCCGTCGTGAGTCCCCTTGGCCGCCCAAGACCCCCGGGCATCCAAACACCCCAGCTCCTTTTGTCAAGCATCGCAAGGCTGATAAAACGCAACAATGCAGCGTCGTCAGAGAAGGCACCCAGTCCCCCGATGGGCGGCAGCGCGCTTGAGACGGGCCTAGCCGACGAAGAGGCCTCGCGCAACGAACTCAAATCTTTCCTCGACCAGTGCCAGGCTGAATTTACCTACCTGATGATAACACCTGCGAACCCGGTGCCGCCAAGAGAGTCTCCGTCTCTGCCAATGATCGACGATCTGCGAGAAGGAGAGGCGTTCGGCCAGCCGCTCATGGATCAGTCTTACCAGCAAGGTTTGCGCCAGCAACAGAATCAGGTCCGCGAGTACCTTGCACAGGCACGACCCGCTGCCGCTCAAAATAACCAGCCCGCACCACCAGTTCCGGGCAACTTCCCGGTCAAGCCGCTCGATATCCAGTCTGCGCCGATGGTCCGTACCTCGAATGCCGAGAATACTCCCATGAGATACGCCAACGCCGCCGAGTGGCCGGCCCACGTGCGAAGACCCGGAAAGGCAGTGGCCGCGCCGGCCCCGGAGCCGGTGAATCAGCCAAAGCAGCTCAACAGAAGTGAAGAGGAGGCAGATGGCGCTGCGAAACGTGGCGTGGCCGAAACGGACAGCTGGGACTTTAACGATGCCAACTTCCCAGACACCGCTGCGCCGACGCCTAATCAAGTACAGCAAATCTCATCCAACCGACCGGATACCGATGTATTCCCCACCGCCGAGAACATCCCAAAATCGCCAAACCGTGCGCCGCTTTCGCATCGGAGAAAGAGCTCGAGCACAATGGCCCGCAGGAGGAGCGCAGAACACGAGCTCTCGCTCCTTGCGCTTGGTCCAAAGGCGGACAGCACTAATTTCAAGCTCAAGTTCGGACTACGGGGTCATTTGGACACGGTCCGGACCGTTATCTTCTCTGGCGGCGGCAGCCCGGGTGAGCCCGAGATCTGCACGGCCGGTGACGACGGGATGATCAAGCGGTTCCACATCCCAGACCGGCACCCCGGCCACACGGGTGCGAGCAGCTCTGATCTTGACGTCGTTGCCGACTTCACACACCGCGGCCACGCGGGGGCGGTGCTCTCGTTGACTTCCTGGTCACCGTCACCCAACTTTTCCACCGGCGGCCGCGCACAGGGCGACGGCTGGATCTTCTCGGGGGGTCAGGATGCGACAATCCGCGTCTGGGAGCGTGGGCGGGTGGACCCCAAGGCAACCCTGGACGGCCATACGGATGCTGTCTGGGCTGTTTGCGTTCTTCCCACAAGCCTCGGTGTCATTTTCGGCCAGTCCAACACATATGGACCGCCGGATCGCATGCTACTCGTGTCCGGCGCGGCAGACGGCGCCGTCAAGGTTTGGGCAGTCAGCTCCCCCCCGCAGCTCACCTCTCCGCAACCCAGCACAGGGCGCCGCGGGCCGGGCGGTCGGGTGAGGGGCAATTCGATGAGCTCCGGTTCCGCGTTTCCCAGCTCGCCGCAGCCCACCACGGCCTCGAATTCGCCGTTCCATCACACGCTGATACATTCCATTTCTCGCCAAAACTCAACGGCAAGCCCCACCAGCATCACGCCGCTCAGCCCGAATGGCGAGACGTTTGTGGTTAGTTATTCGGATGCTGCCATCATCGTCTACGACACACGCTCTGGCGAGGAGATTGGGACCATGGCAAGCTTGGAGACATACGACGGGACCATTTCAACCAGCGTAAACGCAGTCGTGGCCACCACCGTCGGGCTGGATCAACCCCATCAGGGTTTGAACGAGGAGGATAATGGTGGCGGAGGGCCGACAGGGGGCGGCCGCGCCATGGCTGGATCCGGGGTTGAGGGCGTGATCATCTCGGGCCACGAGGACTGCTTTGTCAGGTTCTTCGATGCAAACAGTGGTAAGTTGGGGCGTCGCCTCATTCCGTTTCTCATCTCGAGCTGAGCTGACCTTTTGCGACAGGCCAATGCACCTACAACATGGTCGCGCATCCCGCCTCCATCTCCAGTCTTTCACTCAGTCCCGATGGCCAGGAGCTGGTCAGCGCGGGTCATGATGCCTCGCTGCGGTTCTGGTCCCTCGAGAAACGGTCTTGCACGCAGGAGATTACCAGCCATCGCGTCATGCGCGGCGAAGGCGTCTGCACTGTTGTCTGGAGCCAGGATGGTCGATGGGTTGTCAGTGGTGGCGGCGACGGGGTGGTCAAGGTTTTTGCGCGGTAGGGCCCGCAATCGCATCACCACAAAGGGGAGAATCCGATGCTGCCAACGGCCATGTCGGGCGTCCCGGACACAGGTCTGGCGGACCTGGATATAGCCATGTTGCGTAACCACTGGCAGCAGATGTGGAGGGGGAAGTTTGGCTGATAGATGATACCAGGCGTTTTGTCTTTTGAACAAAGAAAGAAGCCCGGAGCGGCATGCTTATGGAGAACTCGCGGCTCGGTTGATGGCGGATATGACCACGCTAATACTTACATCAAGTTGCGGCTTTCGAGAAGGTTGGGGGAGTGCAAGAGTGCTCGGGAGTCTAGCGATGCCGTTTCATGAGACGACGAGGGGGCGCCTCTGGGTAATGGAAATGTACTTGTACGACTGACGGGGTACTGTGTATAGGCCTGGGGGCTGGCCATTCTAGGTAATATATGTCTGATGTATGCTTCACGTCTGGATTTCTGTAGCGGATGAGGATAATTACTTGGTTTCGTGGTTCATTGAAGTCTACGCTCTAAACAAGTCCATCACCACTAAGCTCCTCTGCGAGTACATGTAGTAATTAATTACATCACCTACGGCGACGGCTCAGCGTCAAGAGCCAATGTCTTGGGAACTCCCAGCCGCCGGTCATACGGCAAATGTGATCCCTTGCGCGTCGACACTGCCATCTTTTAAGTTTAGCGTCGGGTCGGCCCGGTTCACCATCCCGCCCTCGTATATCATCTGTGCGCGTGACGTCTGACCTTTGTTCTAGCCAAGCCCCCCCCTGAGAATTGGTCTAACAACCTCTCGACAGCCGGAACACCTGCCTGATAGCAACAACTACATTAATGCAACTATAATAAAGAACATGAAGGTATGTATCAACTAGTTCTTCAATACCTAGGTATATAAGTACCTGATACGAATTTACATTGATTTGCTTATATATTCGTCAAGATGCAATATAATCCATTCTCAAACTCTTGTTTAATGGTTTTGGTGCCAATCGTGAAAAAGGAGTTGCAAATTGATACTTGGTGATGCTAACGGATTTGTATGAGGTTCACACCTAAATCCGTTATAGGTAGGTACGTATTAATATGTATGATGTACAGACCTCATCTACCTCGGCATGCATCACATCCTGAGACTAGGTAGTATGTTTCTCATGCATTACGCCATTGATTGCACTTATCTCGACAACATATCCTATCGGCGGTTTATTACTTGCCACATGGTGGACGGCTGGGGATCTCGAGTCTTTCGAATCCGCCGATCGTCCGAGGCGGCGCTTGGACCGATCTGGAAGGCCCTTGTGCTGTAAGTGCCGAATGGGGAAGGCGCCAAGACGGCTAGTGGAAGGCGCCTCGGCGCCAGGCCCGGCCACTGGCTCGTCTTGGCCGACTTGGCGGACCTCTAGCTGCCATCATTGTAATTTGTGTGTTCCTTGGCTGCTTGTTGCGACTTCTTCAGCTTGGCAAGGCTGTGTGTCGCAAAGGAACCAGACAACAACGTGGCCGACAGTCGATACCCATCCTCGGGCCGTTGTATCGCGCCTGTAGTCTTGCCGGCTCGCCACAGCACCCCAATACTCCACCGCCATACCCGCATGGACCCCCCCTCTTTGGTTGTTCTTTGGGTGCCACTCTTCTGGGGCCACATCTTCGGGGCCGGCTGATTTTCGTCGCCCTTGTCGCATTTCGGGATTCCCAAGACTTTCACACTACCAACAGTTGTCGGCGAGCGGCGAAACATGCGAGGGCATCCTCAAACAAAAAAGGAATGGTATCAGGAACGCGAAAAGAAAGGAGCAACTAACCAAAGGCACTGGGAACCGGAGTGCCGGAGTGCCGGAGTGCCGGGACAAGTCATGGTCAGTGGCCACTGCGAATGTCGTGACTGTCTGGACTTTGATGTGAGGCAGGACCCTAGACAAAAATGGACCTCCCCCCCTTCTACCCCTCAGGCCTCTTAATCGCTCACCAGGCGCCATGCCTGCTCAGCATCGAACAATATAGAGACTCACCAGGGTACGCCGGTTCCAGCTGTGTCCAGAAAGGCCGCTCAGTCCAATGGAAACCGACAACCAACCGAACGGAAGGCCCGGCAACCCGAAAATCTTTGGGGGAAAATAACGAGATGCCTATTCAAGGTTTAGGCGGGTAATCTGGGGAGCACTAGAACATCAGATGGACCCACTGGAGAGTTCCGCATGGAATGGACAGGAACCTTACCTGGCGCGTACTCATGTTGGGCAGTCTGGACGCTTACTTTCATCCTGCAGCCGTCAGCCAAGGTACGCGGGCACCCACGACTCGCGCACACCGCGATCGGGATGCGTGCAGTTTCTGGCTCTCAAAGATTTCCCCGCCCGCGTAGCCTGCCAGGCGTCGAGTGGGGGGGGGGGGGGGGGGATAGGAAAAACTATTGTATTGTTCACTTGCGATAGGCTGCCGGCCGCACCGACTTCTGCCATATATCAGACAGCCCGGAAACTTTCGCCCTCCCATCTCCTGCTGTTTTCCCCAATTCTTCCCTCGCAGACCGACGACTGTGACGCGTAACTCGGACCGACTTTACACCACACCACTCAGCCACCGACGCTGCTAGCCGATCAGTTCAATATGGGTAAGTCTTCTCGGGACCGACATCATAGCAGGCGTGTGACTTACTTTGATCAGTTTTCACACCAACAGCGGAGAAGGTACTCTCGTCGGGCGACGAATCAGTCGCGCCACCCTCCAGCGACAAGGATGTGGAGAAAACGTCACACGACGGTCCCGGCGATCAGCATCCCGCCTATCTCGACCCCTCCATCATGGAGGCAGACTACGAGGGTAAGCCGACCCAAGAGCAGCTCGCGACTCTGCGCCGTGTCCCTGGCACTATCCCCATCATTGCCTACACCATCTGCTTCGTCGAATTCTGCGAGCGAGCCTCGTACTTCGGCGTCCAGCCCCTGATCAGCAACTATGTCAATCGGCCCATGCCCCGCGGCGGCAACGGCTGGGGTGCGCCGCCCGCGGGAGACCAGCAGACCGCGGGCGCCCTGGGCATGGGAACCGTGGCCGCCAACGCCGTGACGCAATCTTTCAGCATGCTCGCATACGCACTGCCTCTCCTGTTCGGTTGGATGGCCGATGCGAAGACGGGCCGTTTCAAGCTGATCTGCTGGGGTGTTGTTGTCTTCGGAGTCGCTCACGTTCTCATGGTCGGTGCTGGCTCCAAGGATCTTCTGGCCAACGGGACGTCCAAGGCCCCGTATTTTCTGTCGGTTTACATTCTCGCCATCGGCGCCGGTGAGTTTGTCCTCTTCCATCGCCCCCCGTTTCCACTCTGACGGTTTCCAGCCATGTTCAAGCCGAATGTTTCGCCTCTCCTTCTGGACCAGGTCACAACCACCGTCCCCACCGTCATCACCACCAAGAGCGGCGAACAGGTTATCGAAGATCCAGAGTCCACCACAGAGCGTGTCATGCTCTGGTTCTACCTCATGATCAACATTGGCGGTTTCATGGGCGTTGCGACAGCCTACTCGGAGAAATATGTCGGGGTGAGTAGCCCTAGACTGAGGCGCCTTGCAGACACCGAAGCTCACAACTGTCGTAGTGGTGGCTCGCCTTTGTGATCCCCCTCATCCTCTACCTGCCGCTGCCGCTGCTGCTCTGGTTTCTCCACAAGCGCCTGGTTCTGCACCCGCCTGGCGGCAGCGATTTGCCCAACATTTTCAGAGCGCTGGGCATCTGCTTCCGGCGAGGCGGCATCAAGAAGATTGGCCGTAGTGGATTCTGGGAACTCGCCAAGCCCTCCAACATTGCGGCCGCAGGTCTCAGTGGAACTTACCCGCCGCGGTGGAACGACCAATTCATTGACGATGTTCGCCGGGCCTTCCAGGCGACAGGCATCTTCTGTTTCTTCCCGATCCAGTACCTCAACGACTACGGCATCGGTGCGTCTGCCAGTTTCTTGTCGACAATGCTTGAAACAAACGGCGTGCCCAATGACGTTATCCAGAACTTCAACTCCCTCTCCATCATCGCCTTTGCCCCCATCCTCAACTATGGCCTGTATCCGCTTCTGCGGCGATGGGGCATCCACTACGGCCCTGTTGCCCGCATGACCACGGGACTGGCCATGTCCACTCTTTCAGGCGTGGGCTACACCGTGTTGAACTACTATGCCTACAAGCAGTCGCCATGCGGAGAGTACGGCTCGAGTGACTGCACAGTCGGGGCTGGTGTTGCCCCGATCAGCATTTGGTGGATGGGCATCCCCTTCGCCGTCGGTGGCATCTCAGAGCTGTTTATCAACGTCCCTGCGTACGGCGTCGCCTACTCGCATGCTCCCGTCAACATGAGAGGGCTCGTGTCCGCCATCAACTTGCTCAACACGGCCGTTGCATATGCTATCGGCTTGGCCTGCTCGTCCGTCATCACGGATCCGTACCTGACCTGGGATTTCGGCGGCCCCGCCATTGCAGGCGGCATCCTGACGGTCGTCTTCTACCTTATGTTCCGCCACATCGACGAGGAAGAGTATGTGCTCACCACGAACACGAACACGGACTACCACATGGAGCTGGAGGGGACTCGCAACGTGGTCGGCGAGAACGAGCTCAACAAGAGTTCCAACAGGCCAGCGCCTATCGCAGACAACGAGGAGATGATGATGTCTCCCAAGCAGTAGAGTCTCAAGAGCACAATCGGCGTGGCGGGAGTTTGGTGTTGTTTAGGTTTTCCAGCATTTCGTTCTGGTCGATGGTCGGTTGTTGATATATATGGAGATCATGGTTGTGCTGGGCTGTATATAACAGTTGTCGGGCTATGTACGGATAACACATATCAAATGGCCAGTTGGCCAACTGGGATAATCATGTTCCCACATTCTTTGCGCAACCCGCCGTACACTCATCAGCTGTTGCCGGTAGTCCGGTAAAATTTGTGGTAAATGGTACTCCCACACCGTGTTCATGGGTCCTCCCAGCCACGCAACCGACAAAAAAAAGCCAGTCGAGGCCGCGACAACCCTCGGGTTCCGCGGCGGTGTTGGAACGCCTCTCATAATTCCGTCTCGCAACTCACCATAGCTAGCGCCGAAAGCCCTACAGCCATAGATATCTCGTAGGTATTCTTTTCCTTAACTTCCACGACGACAACCAGATCTCATGGCGGGATTCTTTAGACCCACCTACCACCCATCTCGACTCTTCGGGTTCCTCGGGATTCGGCTTCCTGGCATGTTGCGCCCCACGCGTCCTTGCACACCATTCCATTTGTGAACTGCGAACCGAGTCACAATGTTCCTCCAGCAAAAAGTCAAACACGTTCGTGGTAGGGTGCAGCTCCAGCAAGGGCGTGTCGGAAAGCCACTGTCCACGGATAGGTCACATACACAGAGCGGGCAGTTGGTGCTGGTTCTGTTTGACCAAGTCGCGGATGCTGGGTCGTGAGGAAGGGGAAAATATTGTAGGTATTTTGGAGAACGGTGTCAGGCGAGCCATCGACGTTGGACTGTCGGACAAGCAAGAGTCGGCACACTGATGAGATTGCAGAACTCATTTCTCAAGTGCCGAACACAGTCGGGCTGCAAAACCATCAACGAGCAAGACAGGCCAGGCCGTACAATACAGAAAGACAGACTAGAATAAGGTTTCTTCTCCACGTCCCGAGTAGCTCCCAGGATCGCAACGAAAAAAGAAATGCCGGTCAGACTTCCATCGACACCCACCCCGCTCAAGCGCCCGAAGGCAAGACCTCGAGAAGCCGGGGTACAGATCATCGCCACTCTCTATACAGCCGCAGCACGAAGCTGGCGGCCGCCACCTTTGCAGGCAGATCGAGAGTAAGAGGGACCTCACTGTAGGGTGCCGAGGATATTGTTCATCAACCCGGGTGGGATCTGTGGCTCCTTTAGGGAACACAAAAGAGGACAATGACTTTAGAAATGATTCTCTGAAGTATTGTCGACATGAAGAAAAAAAGAAAAGAAAATTGAAAGGGAGGGAGGTGTGCCATCAATATATACCCAGGGCAGATGGTCTGTGCACGTCTGTGAATTTGCAAGTCCCCACCACGAAAATTTGCTAAATTTGACAGGAAAGGTGGGGTGCGGGATTCTGCCATTGAAGACCGCCAAAATTTCTCAAGAAACCGACATTCTTGATCTAAACAACGAACAAAAGCACTGAAGATGTGCTAAGGAGGAGAACCGACAGCAACCCCAAGCAGTTTGATACTGTCGCCTTCTCATGGTCTAGAACATGATGACCTACTGGTAGATGGAATCGACTGCAGCTTACCCTCTTCCAACACAGATACAACTTGTTGAAGCCATGGGCGCCGGAGGAAGGGCTTTCGTTTTCAGTTGCGGCTTAGGCCAGAGTCTCCATGGCTGGATATAAATAATATTTCATCAATGGGTCAGCGGCAACTGAAACCCATTCACACTCTGAGACCCCTGGTTGTATCTGCTAGCTGGCCCTGCCAGGGCAAGTTTCGTCTGCCCAGTTCGTATACCTACTCACTCGGTATACAGCTCTCCCTGCTCTATCCACCACTTCACCTCAGGAGTGACCATCAAGCCGAGCTTGTCCAAGTCTCGATCCCTTGCCGCGGCCCGCGCGTGTGTGCTACTAATGATATCCGCCTCGGCCTTGGGTCCCTCGACCATCTCGATTCTGCTCGCCCAATCCTTATGCCCCCCTGCCCTGCTCAGGCCCTCCGCTCTCAACAAGTTCCCGAGGTATGCCGTCTGCTCGTCCGCGTCACCCCATTCATCCCCTGGCCGCATTGTTACACGCAGCCTCGCGCGGTTGAAGAATGGGCCGAGGGCATTTTGCATTGGTGACGCTTCGGCGCTGTCGAGCTGAGTGGCTGATTCAGCCGGGCCGTAGTACTTTGGGTTGAAGATGCGAAGTAGAGTATCATAGCCGACGAGAAAGACCTGTTCCGTGTGACCCACGCCCTCCCCGCTCTCATATCCGCTGTAGAAGCCCGAGTCGGCGAGGGCGGTGCTTTTGTCGTGGAAATACGGCAAGGTCGAGAGACCGAGGTCGACGCCAAGTGCTTCGCCGTGCGTGTCCTCCAGAGCCAGTCCTGGTTCATCCTGCAAGCCACGCCGTAGATCCCTAACGAACGCCCACATCATTGCCAGTCGTTTGTCAAAGGCAGCTGGCTTCGCCGCCTTATCCGCATTGTTGACCGACAGCAAGAGCAACAACCGCAGCGCGCCTAACCTCTGCCCCTTCTCATGTGCAAGGTCGTGGATCGCGGACGTGGCCAGGCGCAGGTGCGCACGCGTCGGCGGGTTGAAAGAGGAGTCGAGCACAATCAAGGTACGTGGTCGGCTTTGAGGAGGGACCGGCTCTGGCTGGCCATGATCTACGCCGTCTCGATGTGGCGGCGGCGCAGTGCAGATGACTGAGAGTTTGGAGTTGGAGCTCTGGAACGACAGAAGGGCCCGAGAGAAAAAGGCAACAAGCGAACGAGCAGACGTTGGGAGTTGACTAGGCATGGGGTGCTCCGCCACGGAGGGTTTACCAGGCAGGGACATAGTCGAGAAGTGATCAATCAATGGTCACTGGATTGCCAAGTGGTTGGGAAACCGCGGTGTATCTGACGCGAGGCGGGGCGGGGCACTTACTCAGTGACTAATTACGTCATTGTTTATCTTCCAGCGACATCTGGGGTTGAGTACATACACACTTGACACAAAATGCATCTTTTCACTCTGGTAGATGACTGCAGGAGGATAGGCACATGCCCTGGGCAGCAGCACTATTTTCTGAAACCGCCCAACCTCAACCTATAAGCTTAAAGTCCTAACCCATTTCCCACCCGCATCAGAGGCGCTCGATGCTCGGTGGCCTCTGATACTCCCACGCCCTAGCGAGCTTCCATTGTATCAGAGATGAGCGGCCTAAAGGGACGAAACCCCAGTCCAGCAAAAATCCACCATAACGGGGGTATCATCCATACCAACCGAACCAGGTCCCAAACGCCGCAACCATATAGAGTACCAGCCGTAGCACCGCCATGCCGTAATATCGTGGGTAGTGTTGCATTGTATCAACACGCAGAACGGGACTTCAGCGAATCACGGGGTCGCGCATAAAGTCGGGAAAGTCGGAGAAGCCGATGTCGCCGGGCCGAGACCGGGTGGTAGGGTAGCGGTCAAGCGAATCCAAGAGCTGCTGGAGACTGTCGTCGTCGTCAGTCGCGAGGCTTCGCATCGGCAGCCGACCGGCGTGGTTGAGATCGCTGTCCAAGTCGTCGTTCAACTCGCGTGTTGGTCGACCCAGCGAGTACTCGTCCAGGGCGTAGAGCTTGATGCCGCGGATGTGAGTGTCCTTGCCGTTCTGGTGGTTTTCCTTGACGTGGATTTGCACAAGCCAGCAGCACAGAGAATCCCCGTCTGGGCCCCCACCGGAACCCGCGATGGGGACGTCTTGCCACCCGACAGGATTCGTGAGCGCGACTTCTGCAAACTGGACCAGATCATGATGGCCGGTGCCAGCATAGAAGACAATATTTGTAGGCGTGTACGACTCGTCTTGGTTGTAGTCCACGTAGAATCGCATAGCCCGAATCTCAACGCGGCGCAAGAAGTGGATGGTAAGGAGATGTGGCTGCTGGCCATCCGACCTGCCGGCTCTCGTCAGTGACACGCCAAAAGACAGGAGCAGAAACTGCCCGGAGTAGAACCTACTGCCAGTACTTGTCGAGGTCTTCGCTGAGCAGCTCTTTCACGCCGCTTCCGGGCTTGTGGCTGCTGACCCCAAAGTGGGCCAGGTTGTTGATCTCCCTCAGGCCCAGTTCCGACGGATCAAACGCAGGACCCTGGAGCTGCTCTTCGGACTCGACGTGTTCGTCATGCTCGTCGTGCTCGCTCATCTCATCGGCCAAGTCTTCAGCCATGACGTCGCCGAGCAGCTCGTCGTCGGCCTCCCCGAACCCCTCCTCCAGTTCGTCATCGCTTGCCTCTCCATTGTCGAACGTGCCGTCCGCAGAACTGGCAAGCTCATCATCCGAGCTGTCGTCGTCTCTCATAGAAGCTGCTGGCCAAATATAATACTCGTCAGTCAATGCTGCCACTTCATCCAAATCGTAGGTTCCAAGTCGTAATCCGTCGAGCACCACATCCTCGTTCTCTTGTTCGAATACGATGGGTGCCCTCTTGGGGGGGCCCCGGGGGGTGTTGAGGTCTTTATTGGGATCCAGCTCCCCCAGAGCCCGCCGCGACGCAGCAACGCGCCGAACCAGCAAGGAGCTCATTGTTGTAGCGAAGGACGATGGATAATGGGGAATAAAAAACAGCTGCTGCTCGAAAGAAGAAGAAAAATGACAGCGAGAAAAAGCTGTAAGGGGAGAAGAGCCCACTGAGGCAGGGAGAGTGACGTGAAGAGCGAGAACGAAGAGAGCAAGATGCCATCACAGCGGCAGACTACCGGATAGATCATGGCGGAGAAGACCCGCATAAAACCTGCTGATTGGGGAAAAAATGAAAGAAAAAGATACGACGCAAGGATGCGAAGCGGGAAGGGGAAGGTTGGCGGCCCGCGATGTTGAGCGAGACTGGAACTTACACTGGGGCATGGCGGCGGGATGGGCCATGAAGGGCGAAGAGCGAAGTCGCCGTGCAGCTTGCCGCCCAACAGGTGCAACTGATGACAGGTGCTCAGGAGTCTGACCATTGGCTCTTGTACGTCGGGGTCCTTGTATTATATCGGGGACATTGGCCATCTTGCATTGAGAACATTTGGTGGGTGTGTTGTGAGGCAAGAGGTTCGCATGGCCAGGTGTTTTGTGAGGTTGACACAGCGTTCAGGGCTCCAGGGCACAGCACGGCGCCTCTTACACCCCCTGTCGCTCAGACAGCGGTTTCTTCCAAAAACAGAGCAAGCACGGCCCCACCCCAGGGTCCTCTTCGCCAAGGCCCACCGGCCCTGCGCCCTGTTGCCAGCCTGCCAGCCCGCCCCCCCCCCCCCCACTTCACTCACCGATTTGTCCCCATGTGACCGCGTGCTGGACTCGCGTCTCACCCATCGACAGACGCGCCACAGATCCACCCAGTTCTCTCTCGCAAGTTGGTGACTTGAACACCAAACGAACCAAGACCCGAGGCAGCAGGAACCGGCCTGCGCTAATCCACCTCCCACAACAGGCGCACTCAGACGTCTCCAAGATGCCGCAGGATTCCGGTGTGTTCTCCCGCCTTAGCCTCTGTGTTCCACCCGAGTACTGCTGTCGTGCCACTGTGTCTTGCTTACGCTAACCCGCCGTTCGGCACGTCACAGACACGGACACGATCCGCATCTTGGTCGCAACCGACAATCATGTTGGGTTTGAGGAGCGGGACCCCATCCGCAAGGACGACAGTTGGCGGACCTTTGACGAGATCATGCAGCTCGCGCGCACCCAGGATGTCGACATGGTCCTCCTCGGCGGTGATCTCTTCCACGACAATAAGCCGTCGCGGAAGTCCATGTACCAGGTCATGCGCTCCCTCCGAAAGAATTGTCTGGGCATGAAACCTTGCGAGCTCGAGTTTCTAAGTGATGCCGCCGAAGTCTTCGAAGGCGCCTTCCCCACTGTCAATTACCAAGATCCCGACATCAACATCTCTATCCCTGTCTTCTCGATTCATGGGAACCACGACGACCCGAGCGGTGATGGCCACTATTGCTCTCTCGACTTGCTGCAGGTCGCTGGTCTGGTCAACTACTTCGGCCGCGTACCCGAGGCGGACAACATACAGGTGAAGCCCATTCTGCTGCAAAAGGGAAAGACGAAGTTAGCTCTGTATGGGCTGAGCAACGTGCGCGATGAGCGCATGCACCGGACTTTCAGGGACAACAAAGTCAGGTTCTATAGGCCAAACCAACAGAAAGCCGACTTCTTCAACCTCTTGACCCTTCACCAAAACCACCACGCGCACACGGCCACGAGCTACCTGTCAGAGAATGTGCTGCCAGATTTTCTCGACCTTGTTATCTGGGGCCACGAGCACGAGTGCCTCATCGATCCCCAGCAGAACACAGAAACGGGCTTCCATGTTATGCAGCCGGGCTCGTCGGTGGCCACCTCTCTTGTCCCAGGCGAGGCTGTAACCAAGCAGGTTGCGGTTCTTAGCATCACTGGCAAGACTTTTGAGGTGGAGAAGATCCCCCTGAAAACGGTCCGCCCCTTCGTCACCCAGGAGATCACGCTGGCCACGGACAAGCGCTTCAAGGGGCTTGAAAAGAAGCAAGACAATCGCCACGACATCACCAAACGGCTCATGTCGATCGTGGAAGAGATGATTCAGGAGGCCAACGCAACGTGGCTGTCGATCCACAGCGGAGGCGTGGTGGACGACGACGACGACGAACGGCCACTGCCACTTATTCGACTGAAAGTGGAATATACGGCCCCCGAGGGCGCAAAGTTTGAGGTGGAAAACCCCCAACGTTTCTCCAACAGGTTTGCGGGCAAGGTGGCGAATCAGAACGATGTGGTGTACTTCTACCGCAAGAAGGCGGGAACAACAAGTAGGCAACCGGACCTTTTCCGTCGCGGTAAAACAGCTATGCTGACATGGCGCAGGGAAAGCGAAAGATGGAAATCAGCTCCAAGAAGGAGTCACGGGAACCCATATATCCGCTGATGCCATCAAGGTCGACACACTGGTGCAGGAATACCTCGCCCAACAATCACTCAAGATCTTGCCGCAAGCGGCATTTGGAGACGCTGTGAACCAGTTTGTCAGCAAGGACGACAAGCACGCTGTCGAAATGTTCCTCATGGACTCGCTCTCTGCCCAGGTCAAGGGTTTGCTGCAGCTGGATGATGAAAAGATCACCGAGGGGCTCGACGCCCACATTGAGGATTTCCGAAAGGTCATGGACAAGGGCTTCATTTCAGGCCAGCAACGGCAGGCACAGCGCAAGAAGCGGTTCAAAGAGAAGCCCAAAGGCTGGGACTCGGACCTGGATGGCCACTGGACGGCGCAGCCCGGCGCGATTGAGGAAATCCCATTGTCGCCGGAACCTGCTCCGAGCAGGCGCAGCCGCGCACAACCAACTTCCGGTGTCGCATTCAGCGATGACGATGGCGATGTCTTCGGCCAAGAGCCTGTTGTGGGAAAAGCCCCAGCAAAGAGGACAGCGGCAAGAACCACGAATAAGGCTGCCCCCGCCAAGAAAGCTGCGGCGCCCGCAAAGAAGCCGGCCGCGCCAAAAAAGGCCACGGCACCATCACGGAGTCGCCGGAAAGCGAACCCATTCCAAGACAGTGATGAAGAGGAGGAAGAGGACGTGGTTATGGGGGACGATGATGAAGAGCCGGTGCCGCCGCCGAAGCCAACGCGAGAGACTCGAACTCGGGGTGCTGCCAAGGCACGCCAAACAACGCTAAACTTCTCCCAGTCCCAAAAGCCTACAAGAGGAAAACAAAAGGCCATTGAGATTAGTGATGACGAGATATCCGAGGAGGATGCCTTTGAGTCGATGCCCGCGGCCAGGAGCAGGCGCCGTTGAGACGGGCTGCAGATGGTCGAGGGCAAACGGATGGATACTGTGGAAATTGTATTTGCACTAAATTTGGCATATCATCTGCTCTACCCCATGAGTTCTCTTCAACACTGCATGTCAAAATATCAAGTGTCGATGGACCTGTTTGTGAAGCGTGCATCTTGGAAAGATGGGCCACAACGGCGGGGCACCGATGTGCTTAGAATATCTGGCCATGATGTGATTTCGACCAAGCCAACCAGCATCCATTCTTTCGCCATTTTGAACCGCAAACATTAAAAATCAAAGTCAAACCATCGATCAACCACACTCCGGGGGGCAAACGGTGCGAATCTGGGTAGTCACGTGACCTCGCCTTGCCGACTCCGTTCTGTCATTCAAACCTCGACTTCGTAACAACACCATCCATCAAGCTGGGCCAGACCAGCTGCAACAAAAACATCGACGCGCAATGGCAGCCAATCCCGCGACAGATCACATGGACCAGACGACAGCTCCAGCGGGTGGCCTGAACGGCACTCCGCCGACGGGCGAAGCGACCGACTCTGTTGCGGCTGCTGCTGGGCCGGCGCCGGTTCCCGAACCCAAGCTGCCAACTCGGAAAGATGCATCGCTCAAGGAATTCCTCAACAAGATGGACGACTATGCACCAATTGTACGTCGCTCTGGGATCTCTCTCTCTCTCCGTCGGGGCGAAGGCATTGCTGACAGATGGGCAACGGGCAGATCCCCGACGCCGTGACGAGTTACTACATGACGCGCGCGGGGCTCCCGCCGCCGCCGCAGACCGACCAGCGGCTCGCGCGGCTCCTCGCGCTGGCGACCCAGAAATTCATCGCCGACATCGCCGCCGACGCATACCAATACAGCCGAATCCGCGCGAGCAACACCACCGCCAACAACCCGATGGGCAATCTCGGTGCCGCCGCCGGCTTCCCCGTCCCCGGCCAGCCTGCCAATCAGCCCGGCCACAAGGATCAAGGCCGCGGCGGGCCGTTGGGGATTCAGCGTCCGGGCTACGGTGGCGGCGGTCAGGGCGGCAGCCAGAATCGCACCGTGCTGACCATGGAGGACCTGGGCATGGCTGTCGGCGAGTTTGGTGTCAACGTCAAGCGGAGCGAGTTCTACCGCTGATCGCATCGCAACATCCGTCATGGAACGGTATTTTTTGGCCTTCCTTCCGCATGGGAGACGCGGCTAGGCGTGGTGCTGTAACTGCACTGAGGTGGAGCGAATGGGCCTAATGGAAAGGGCGGGGGTGGGTGGGGGGGGGGGTTGGCGTCAAGGTCAAGTGACGGGGCGCCTATTTGTGCAGTAACGATATTCCTTTGAGCTGAGACTGGAACGACTCGTACGACGCTCGGCTCTGGCGTTGAGGTTGAGGTTGAACTTTTGGCGTTAGGATTTGGGAGCAGTGGCTTTTATACATGATATTTCTTCTTCAAATGCCGTCCACGTACCAGAGCCATCTGTCTCTCCGTGACCATGAGGTCCTGGTGATGAGAGCACATCTTGGCCAACCCCGCCGGTATTCCTTAGCGCGCCTTCGGTGGTCCTGGTAGCTCGGGCGGGCATGTATGCTCGTTTCCCAGAGCCTTATCGTCACAATTATTGTACAATACATACAAGGGCAAGCCCCAGCTTGCCAGGAGCCCCTGGACTCCGGGTATCTCAATGTTCCTAGACCGAGCCCATTTTATTTCTTATTGTAGATAAACGGCTTTCGTGATCTGCAACAACCCAACAGTCAGCCGGTATGTTCCTGGGCAGAGGACGCGCGGGGGAGGAGTTTGTCGTACGGAGAGAATTCGCCGAGTTTGTGGCCCACCATCTCCTCGGTAATGGTCACGTCATGATAGACCTTGCCATTGTGCACCTGGAACTTGAGACCAACGAAGTTGGGTAGAATGGTGGCTGATCGTGCCTGGGTCCGGATTGGCGCAACCTTCTTTCCTAGCTCGGGCCGCACGATGGGGAGTCTAGACCAGAACGCATCGTCAGAGCGTGGTTACGGGAGGCTGGGAGAATCGGGGTGGCGGGTCGGGTTTGCGGCAAGTGCGGCGGAGACGGGTAATGCTCTTACGGGACAATATGCGGCCCTTATTCGAAAACTGGTCAGCACAGAAGGACGATGGTCGAGCGGGACAACATGGAGTGGGTGGACGAGGCGCTCGTTTTCTGTCGTCAGGAATCGGGGGACCCATACCTTTCCAGACGGACCGCTTAAGAAGACACCGTGTCGGCTGCATGATGGCCAAACACAGCACACGGCCTGGTTGTTGTTAGGGAAGGACGTCAAGGTACTTGGTACGCTGTCGTCTTGGGGGTGCCGCGGTGATGGAGGCACGGCAGAGGCCGATTAGAAAATCGCCGGGGGGCCAGGCCAGGAATGTGGGGCCATAGTGGTCACGTGCGCTTGACATGCCTCTGTCCGCTGTCGGCTGTCCTGGCAGGACTCCAGTGTCCACGACTCCACCTCCCTTCCAGAGTCCCGGCAACCATGGTTGTTCTTTCCACCACCAAATCCACTGGAGATCTCCCGCCTACTACAGCCATATCGACAGACAACACCAATCGGTTCCCGGCAGGTCTGGAGGTCTGGTAGGTTCTTGGCCGGTTGCCCCATTTTCCGACCTCCGTGCACGAGTCCGTTCGGCGTTCGCATTGATGCCAGCGCCAGCACTCGAAAGCGTGGGTGTTCCAGATTCGTTCCTGCGACTCGCTGGGATGACCTGGCGCGTTGGCTGTCATCGGACCGTTCTCGAGGCTTTTCCCTATCAACACAATAAATTGGTAAAAAGGTTGGTATCAAACTCCCGCGCCACAGGACGTCACAGTAGTGCTTGGGGTGCTTGCTCACAGCAAAGGAACTTGTCATGGGGGAGCTTGGGAAGAGGTACATCTACAGAGAGCAGCCAGTGCAACCGGGGTTGTACAAAACTACTCTCCCACGGGCTGCTTCAGCACTCGTCTGGCACGAGACAAGGATCTTGTCAGTTGGCCCAACTACCTAGGAGCTAGGCACCCTTGGGTGCAACGGGCAGGTTGTGTCCGTATCAGCGCAGCTCGAGTTCTGGTGAAGATTCTCTGTCGTCATCCGTCATCATCCCTCCTCCATCACCTCCCTCCCCGCACTCGGCCTGATATGAATGGGAATGTTCTTACCCCAGCCCCCCAGGTAGCGATGGAAGGCAATGCCTCATCTCCAAGGGTAAGAAGCATCTCGGTCGATAAACTCAAGTAATACAGGATCTCCATTGACAAGCCTGGGTTTGCTGCCTGGCCCATCCTTCTTTTGGTCGGCCTGCCACAGGTCAGGGTCCTGGCACCTCACTTCGGACGATTTGGTTCTACAAGACGGCAGCGCTAGCATCCGCCAGTACATACAGACACACACACGTACATGGTGCATCCAGGGCACATGCACATGCGACGCGCACAGCGACATGCATCTCTATGTCTGAGGGCAGGGCGCGTCGTTGTCAAAGCATGTGCTCCCCCCCCCCAAGTCCTCACAGGTGGCGGTAAGGTACTCGGCCGCGGTCTTTGTGGCAGCCCCTTGTATGCGGCCCTGAGCTCCTGTTAAGAGCTGCCAGTCCAGCAGTGTCAACCACGCAGATCCCAGGTATATATTACTGGACCCCCTAGTCACACAGTCACCGCGGTCCTCTGCCAGTGCGCCATCCTGGTTGCCCGTGTTCTCGCAGTCCCGTACAAGTCTCTCCCTTCCACCATGCCGCGGCAGCACCTGACGGCAAACGCGTGTCTCGCCTGTCGGAAGAAGAGAACCAAGGTATGGCTACCCATTGCAGTCCCCCCCCCCTCGGTGATGATGATGTCGTCTAGATGTGCCGTGGCCGTCTCTCGCAATCTCTGCTCTGCCCTTCCCCACACCATGATGATGCGAGCTACGAGCTAACACAGCTCGGCAGTGTGATGGACAGATTCCCTGCCGCAGGTGCAGGACGCGAGCAGAAGAATGTGCCTATGAGGACAAGAAATGGAGGACCAAGGACCACCTCCGATCGGAAATCGAGAGGCTGCGGACGGAGCAGCGGCAGGGCAACGCGCTCATCCGGGCCCTGATCAACAACGACCCAGAGCAATGGGACATGGTTCTGAGCCGGATGCGAGCCGGCGACCCCCCGGATACGATTGCCGAGTGGATACTTATACACACCCAGGGGTTCAATACCGAGGGCCCGTTTGGTGTTGCAAGGGGTTCCATCGTCAGCCGGTCCACGAGCTCATTTGATGGTCTACCCCGGGGCGGTTTCTCGGTCGATGGCCACCCGGCCAGACGTGCCGCGTCTCAGAGCTCTCTCGCCCTGCCGCCGCCGACGATGTCCCCCCTGGACACCGCAGGTCTCTTTGCGCTGCCGCCGAGCCAGCCGAGACGACTGCATTTACCACCCCCGGAGATCCCTGGCGAACCAATCCTCCATACCTGGACCAACGTCACCTCGGATACCAGACTTGTCCAGCGGCTGTTCGCCAACTTCTTCGCCAGCTCCCTCCCGTGTCTCTCGCTTGTCTCTCAACCACACTTCCTGCGAGACTTTCGAGAAGGCACCCCGCGATATTGTTCCGAGGCTCTCGTCAACGCCGTCCTGGGGTTTGCGTGCAGGGTTACCACCATGACATCCCAGCTCATCTCCAGGATTAGTTTCGGCGACGCGTTTATAGGCGAGGCCAAGGGGCTACTTGCAGAGGCGCAGGATCACGCCGACCTCCCCAGCATCCAGGCCCTTGGGATCCTCTCTCTTGCTGAAATGAGCCAGGGGAACGAGTCCGAGGCCAGCGATCTCGCCCGGGAGTCCGTCAGAGCGTGTATCCGTTTCCTTTTGCGGACACAGCCTAGTGATCACGACCACGATAATGACTTTCGAACAGTGCGCGCCTTGGCCTACTGTGGGGGCTTTTCGCTAATCCGGTGAGCCTGATCTGTGCCGATCTCCTTGCGCCCATCCCCCCCCCCCCTTCCCCCTTTATCTGGCCGCGCTGACGAAGTTAACCTCTAGGCTCCTGAGGCTTCTAACGGGCGACCTGGAGCCCAAGACTGGGCCGTTGTTTATGAGACTTTACCCCGACACCGGAGACGTGGGCGATGATGGCCCCGAAGCACGAGTCGAGAGAGGTTTGTCATTCTCCCTTGGGCGTGTCCAGCGGGCTGCCGCGGATTTGTGCCCGACGCCCACGTCGCAGTCTGCTAACCAGCTGGCCAGGGATTTCCCTGCAGATGCAGTTCTTTGAAGAGCTACAGTACTGCCCGCCGCTTTCTCGATTCATCTTCGAGGTCACCGAGGCAGCTCATACGTTCTCCTCCTATCACTACTCCCGAGCCATGACGGCGAGCGATCTCGATGGGGCTTTCAAGAAATGCATCGACTACCATCGCCAGGTTGCCGAGTCCCCCGCCTTCGCGACAGACGGCGGGCCCGACGTCCTCCTAGCCCGGTAAGGTCCACCCGTCCGTTTCTCGCCTAGTTGGCCCGGACCGATACTGACGCGGAATGGGCCATGGCGTTCAGGATATGGTACCAATTCTGCTTGCTCAGCCTGCTCCAGCCGTTTGTGACTGGTTCGGCGAGCCTCGTGGACGGCTTGCCCCATAGCCTGTCTGGCGAAGCGACACCCGGGGCTGTGTGCCGACAGGCTTCCGAAGCCATCATCACCCTGACCAGCATATACCAGACTCGCCACTGTCTAATGTACCTGCCGCCGTTACTCCCATATATGGTGTTTGCCGCTGCGCTTCATCAACTTTCCCTAGCCAACGGGCCGGCGTGTCCGGCCGAAGAGGAGCAACAGCAGGAAGAGCGAGTTGAATCCCCTTATGCGTTGTCGCCGCGATCCAGACACGATTCAGCCGACTCCCAGAGAGAAACGCGGCCAAGCCCCTCGCAGACGCAAAAGATCGCCGCGGAACGGCCGTCGTTGCTTGCAACGGCGTCGACATGCCCCCCACATGATAGCCAGGCACGATGGCCACGTGTCTGCAGTTTCCTGTCCAGCGCCACGTCAGACAGAGACGAGCTCTGCTCGCCAGACACTGCATCCGACATGCTGCCCATCTTCACCTCGCGGCCCACCGACCTTGTCACAATAGGGTCGTTGCAGCTGGCATCCATGGGCCTCCAACACCCCGGGGCCGCTGAAGCTGCGAATCTGCTGCGTGGTGTGGTTTCTGCGAGTGGAGCCCAAGGACCCAAGCTCAACGAGGCCCTGTGCATGGAGCTGAACACGGCTTCCAGGCCTCTAGCCGGGCCGGGTTTGCAGCGAGGCTATGCGCAACATGGTAGTCCCGAGGCCATGTCCTGCGAAGCGGCAACACCAAGCGCTGTCCCCAGGGTTGAAGGCGGTGCTTTCGCACGGCCGCTCGTTCAGCCGTCCAAGACTTGGTCGTTTGATTCTAGACCGCCACAACTATTGTTTGTAGAGTAAATGATAGTATGTCAAGGGCTCGGGCTTTGCCCGAGCTAGAGAATCACGGGTTATACCCGTGACATTCCGGCACCTTCTGACACCTTGACCCGCGCGCGCTCCGGACCCGGTCCGCGCGCGGCCCGGATCCGCTATATAACCTTCGGGCATCTTCTAACACTTTCTAGCGCTTGCGTCACGAATAACGTATGTAACTAGTTAGCGCTTCTAGCACTTTCTAGCGCGCGCGTACCCTGGCTCTAGCTTAGATCTGGTCTAGGCGCGCTTCGCGTATAGACTAGATCCTATAGGTATATTAGGGGAGGCTAGTTATATACTTATATCTTCTCTCTTTTCTCTATAAGATTAATAATTACTATATTATACGCCTATCTATAGTTACTATAGGGCTAGTACCTTTATATATTATTAATCTTCTATATAGACCTAGAGTTCTTTAATTCGGACAATAAAAGCTAGATGATACTTACGATAGAAAATAACTTTACGTACCTAGCTAGTACCTAGGCTAGAGCCGCTAATAACGGCTTAGCCTAGGTCTAGGACAACTTCCGGATTCTCTAAGAGATAATCGCTAACTAGTATAAATAGATCCGCGCCCTCTAGGTAGCCTAGGCTATCCTAGTAAATAACCTAGTACCCCCCTAACCTTAATGTAAACGACTTCCTATCGGACCGCCGTTCGATAGTAAGAAGGAGCTCTTCCCTACCTAGAAGAATACAATAATCTATATCCTTAAAGCGGACTAGGAATTCATCGGTTCTAACTGTAACTAGTAGGTCTTTATTTAGGGGAATCTTTCGCGCTAGGTTTAGACCTATATTTGTAACGGTCGTATACAACAAGGTTGCACAACAGTGCAACCTTCGTGGGAGCTCGCGAGGGCTGAAGGCTCTACGCGGCGAGCTCTACCTAGTGTGGAGCCACGCTCCTCTAGCTACAGGGTGCTCAGCCAACCACATAGCATAGTATATAACATAGTATATAATATAGGCTATGCCTATAACACTACCCTCCCTCTCTAAACAAGCCCCTCTATATAAAAATAGCCCCTATTTTAGATACTTGTATCTAGAGCTATCCTAACTGTTTAATTCTAGATGCTTGTATCTAGAGCTATCTTAAACGCTCCTAAAACACCCGATTTTAGATACTTGTATCTAGAGCCTATCCTATTCTATACGCTCGATTTTAGATGCTTGTATTTATAGCCCGTTCCTTTTGCTTAGCGCCTTGCCTCCTACCGCTACGCCCTCCTTCTTCGCGTCTACAATAGCAGCCCTAGGAGCTTAGGGTATACGTTGTAGAACTCCTAGATAGCGTTATTATAGCTACGTAGATCCGTTGCAGGTTGCTAAGTCAGGTTGTTATAACCTTCCTACTTGACTTGGTACTACTAGTAGCTGTTCGGCGCCTTGCCGAACCCTACGATCTTCTCGAACCTCTACTTTACTACGTCTTCGCCCTTATTAGTCTACGTAACTATACGCCCGCGGTTAGCGCTTACGTCGTTATTAACCCTCTCTTAGCTAGCTAGCCCCTACCCTAGGTAGCGCCTTACTCTCGAGACGTAGAACGTAGGGAAGATCGTTATATTCGCTAGGAGCTTTAGAGTTACTACGTATAACAAGGCCTTTGTAACCTTGAACGGGCCCTCCTACTATAGCGCAAGCTTCGCGGTTAGCCTACTAGTCTTGTAGTTCTATATATCGAGTATCGCTATATCGCTAACGCGGTACTATAGCGCGTCCTCCCTATAGCGGTTCGCGTTCTACTTATAGCGGTCCTATAACTGCTTTACTAGCGCTATAACCTTCCTAAGGATCGCCCTAAAGCGGTCCGTAAGCTCTAATATCTAGAAAAACTCCCGCTTCTACTACTTTAAGATATTTAGTAGATATAGCTTTAATAGCTCTATGCCTATCTTTAGGTTAAAGCTGTAATTTACGAAGAACGGTAACACGCCCGTTATCTTAGAGACTATATTGTTCCCTATAAACTCTACTAGAGGGAGCTAGTTAACCTAGTTATCCTACGCCTAGTTAATATATAGCTATAGGTACTACTTTAGTTCCGCGTTAATCCGCTCTATCTAGCCGTTTGTCTAGGGGTAGAACGCTAACGAGGGTTTTAGGGTAATCGTAAGGCGCGCTAATAGCGCCCTCTAGAACCCTAAAACGAACTACGTACCTTTATCTAATATAATTGTCTCTAGTATACTATAGAGCGAGTATACGCGCTTAATAAACTAGTTAGCTAGCTCGTTAGCCTCTAGTGTCGCTATTATAATAAAGTAGTATATCTTTATAAGCTAGTTAACTACTACTACTATATACCTAAACTCCTACCCCCTCTAGTTATATAGCGGGAGCTGCGTAATATAGTCTACCGATATATCTTACTATAGCGCTAACGGTAGCGGGAGTAGCTTAAGGAACCCTATAGGCTTTAAGCGGAGGTTCTTCGTCTTAAAATATAGAATATAGGCTTTAACGAACGTCCTTACTAATATACTTATCTCTAGCTACTAGTAGACCCTATTTATTAGGTTAAGCGTCTTTATCCTCCCTAGGTACCTACTAGGCCCTAATATATATATCTAGTAGATAAGCTATAAATAGAGCTCCGTATTTTCCGGGTTAATTATTAGCCTACTATAGTAGAACGCCCTACCTAAGACTAACTTGCACTTAGCGAACGGTACTTTTAGCTCCTATTTGATCTTGCTTAGCTAGGCACGTACCTCCTAGTCGCTAAGCGCCTCTATTACGTCTACTATAAATAGCGAGCTCGTATAGCTCTCTATAATAAGGTCGTTAGTATAGCGCGAAACGTTAAGGCTAAAGAGCTCTAGTATCTCGCCTAGTAGCTTAGTGTTATATTTATGTCACAGGCACAGCCTATGTCATGTGCCATGTTATGTGCCATACTATGTGGTTGGCTAAGCACCCTATAGCTAGAGGAGCGTGGCTCTACACTAGGTAGAGCTCGCCGCGCAGAGCCTTCAGCCCTCGCGAGCTCCTACGAAGGTTGCACTATTGTGCAACCTTGTTATATACGACCGTTATAGTAGGTTGTACCTTTAACTCGCGCGCGTAGCTAAGTCGTCTGCTCTAGAATAGAGAGCGTACTAGACCGACTAGAACGCTTCTTTTCCTAACGTACTAGGCTTTGTTTTCATTTCTTAACTACCTACGTAGTACAAGTTAACTACTAGGACAAGCATCCTACGTACAATAGCAGTCCGCTAAACAGGACTATAAGACTCTGACGAATAGGACTATAGTATTCCGACGAACTAGACAACGCTCCTACGAAGATAAGCACGAAGATAATAAGTAGCGCCGACCTTGTAGCATCGCTGCCGCCGAGACTTGTAGCGCTATACGTAGCGCTAAAAGAACAATAGTAGAACAAGGTCTCTAATACTATACCTGCTTTTATAGTATCGATCGACGACAATAGAAGGTACAACCTCTTAGGGTTCGCTATAGCTATAAATACAATAGTTAGCGAGCTAAAGAGAAAGCTCGATAAGTTTGTCGGGAGGTTCGAGGCGTCTATCGTAGCTAGTACGGCGCTCGAGAAGGAGCTCGAGAAGTATAAGTTACTACTTACGAACTAGAGGACGCTAATAGCGATAGCCCTAAACTAGGCTCGCGGTAGTAGCGCTAGTAGCGGCTATAGCGTATCGATCTCCCTCCCCTACCCTAATCCGTTTACTAAAGAAGAGAAGGATACTATTAAGCGTACCCTGCTCTTCGAAGACTAGGAGGATAAGGTACGTAGCCGCTAGCGAATACACCTACGGGAGTTCCTAGACAAGTACACTAAGATCCTATACGTAAAGGCTATACTAGGCGGTAGCGCGCGCTAGGTAGTTGTAGCGAAGCTCGAGCAGGTTAAGGAGAACCTATATAGCGTGGTAGTATAGCTATAGAAGACTAGGTCTAACCTCTTAAAGACCCTCCGTACCTAGTATATAACGTATAATGTAGTTGCTATAGCAAGTAATAAGTTAGAACTACTAGCGTAGAAGAACGAGTTCGTAGCGTTTAACGACTTCCTTACTAAATTTACTACCCTAGCTAACACCGCTGGCGTCGATAACGTAACAAGGGTCTAGATGCTCCGGCTCAAGATCTCCCCCTGCCTTTCGAGCGCTATAGTTACGTAGGTAGTGCTCCTACTAGCTAATAACTTTAAACTCTAGGCTACGCTAGCTAGCTAGTTTGTAACTAACCTAGAGGGAGAGGACTTTAGGCGGAAGCTACGTAGTAGAACCGGGAGTAGCGGAACTAGGAGCGGTAGTAACAACAATAGTAGAGGCAGATACCCCGATGCGATAGAGATCGACGCGGTAACGCTTGTAGCGCTTACCCCCTAGGAGAAGGAACGGCGTAGAGCGAGTGGCTTATGCTACAAGTACGGTAGGGCCGACTACATTGCGAGGGCGTGCCGAGCAGGCCGCGGAGGCTAAGGGGACCGCGGTAACGCCCGCGGCGCCGGGTAGTTGTAGCGTAGGGGCGCCTAAGGCGGTAGAGGATCTGGTTTTAGTAGAGGACCTAGTTTCGGTAGCAACGTGCAAGGATAGTAGCAGCCTACCTAGGGATAGTAGTAGCCTGTGTAATAAGGCTATAGCTAAGGCGGGTTCCTAGGCTTCGGGCAAGCTCCCTCTAGGGGCCTTCTAGCTCGTAGCGGCGTAAGCGGCCGCGCTAGGGCCTACTAGAGGGGTCGAGGCGGGCTCGCTATACGCTTTACGGATACCTCTAACTAGAGCGGTTTTATCGTTAGAGAGGTGGACAAGTAGGAGGAGTATAGCGTTTACTAGTCTATAGTAGAGCAACCCCCTAGCTTCGGCTTCTTATATAACGACTAGGGAAACAAGGAGCTCCTATAAACTATCGCTTATAGGAGGGGTACCGCTAGCTATAGGAGGGATAAGGAGATAGTTTAGTTATTAGTATAGTAGGTAGTAGCGCTAAATCTATTCTCTTGTTATTGTACCTAGCGGTTAGTAGGCGCAATATAGAGTATATAGTACTTATAGACTTAGGTTATATAGGTTTAGCGTTTGTGGATTTTAGCTTTATAGTTACGAATAGACTGCTACTAGAGAGGCTGGCGGTATAGCGGCCGCTATTTCTAGCCGATAGAGGGTTCTTACGCTAGATCGAGCACTTAGCGGCGCTTACGCTAGTCGTTAGCGACTACTAGGAGACCCTAGTATACTTCGTTATAACGCTTGTAAAAGAGACCCTAGTAATCTTAGGCCTCCTATAGCTATGGAAGTATAACCTGCGGATTAACTAGGAGACCCTATAGCTCGAATTCACAGAGCACTACTGTAGGAGGTGCCTTCTAGAGTATATTAGAAGCTAGGTTGCTCGGTAGGTAGGCTAGCTAGAGGCGGCACCCCTACCCTTAGAGAGTAGCGGGCGGTACTACGTAATAGTAGAGGACGTACCCGAAGATAACGACTCTAGTACCTCTAGTAATAACAACGAGGTTACTATTGCTACAAGTAAGCTATCTAACTACGAGAGGGCTAGGCGGTCCGATAGGCGGAGACGGGCCTATAGACAGTAGAGATCCGCGCCCTAGGGAGACGTATAGGCCGACCTACAAGGGACGCTCGTACCGCTAGGAGCGATAGGCGTTCTAGTCGAAGCGCCGCCCCCTATATTACTAAGGCTAGTAGAGGTAGTAGCAGGCGCTAGGAGACTACCCCCTAGACCCTAGTCCCCCCTCCTTACTACCCTGCCTCTGCTTAGTTAAGCGCGGGGGAAGATCCGCTAGGACAACGCGAAGATCCTGAACGGAGCGAGCTTCCTAGCGGTATACTAATAGAAGGGTATAGTAGTTATATAGACTATAATAGGTAAACTAGAGAGAGTAGTAGAAGCTAAGAAGAGAGACTGTATACTAGTTCTACCTAAGTAGTTCTTTAAGGACCTACTAAGTTAAGAGAGTATACTAGAGTATATAAAGTCAATGCTCCTAGTAAGGTTCTATAGCTTTATCGACGCGCTTGCTAAAGGGGATAAGAAGCTTAATAAGATTATAGAGGAGGATTCTAAGAAGTTCTTCGACAAAGCGGATAGACTAGCGCCTACCCTAGACGAGATTAAGGCGCGCCTACTAAAGGAATACTAAGACTTAGTAGCTGCTTTTGTCCTATAAGACGCTAATATCTTACCCCCCTACCGTATATATAACTATAGGATCGAGCTACTCCTAGGGAGTATAGTCCTATATTCGAGGAATCGCCTAATATCGCCAATAGAGCTATATATACTAAAGCGCTAGCTCGACGACAACCTTACGAAGGGGTTTATCCAGCCCTTACGATCGAGCGCCTTGTCGCCTATCCTAATGGCGTAGAAGCCGGGCGGAGGTATTAGAATCTACGTTAACTACCGTAGCATTACTAACGTAACGCTAAAGAGCTAGTACCCTATCCTACTAATCTAGGAGACCCTAGACTCTATCTATAAGGCGAAGATCTTTACGAAGCTTAACGTAATTGTAGCGTTTAACTAAGTGTATATAGCACTAGGCTGTAAGTAGCTTATAGCGTTTATTACGAGATTCGGCCTATACGAAACGCTAGTTACGCCGTTCGGCCTGTAGGGCGCGCCCGCTACCTTCTAGCATTACGTTAATAACATCCTCTATAACGCTCTAGATAACTACGTAATAGCGTACCTAGATAATATCCTAGTCTACTTAGGTACGCTCGAGGAGTATATTAAGCAGGTTAGGGAGGTGCTAAAGCGTATAATCGACGTAGGTCTATAGGTAGATATCAATAAGTACGAATTCTATACAAAGCGGACGAAGTACCTAGGGCTTATTATTACGCCCGGGGGTATCGAGATAGACCTAGATAAGGTCGAAGCGGTACGTAATTAGGAGGCTCTAGAGATAAGGAGGTACCTCTAGCGGTTCTTAGGGTTCGCGAACTTCTACCGCTAATTTATACAAGGTTTTTCGAGCTACGTACAGCCGCTATACGAGCTTACGAAGAAGATAGTGGACTAGGAGTAGTCTGAGTAGTACGAAGTGGCTTTCTAGCGCCTAAAGGTATACTTTATTATAGCACTAGCACTACGGATATATAACTAGGAGAAGCGCGCTATAGTAGAAGTTAATACGTTAGACTGGTTAGCAGGTAGAGCGCTACTATAGGAAGGGGATAATAGCAAGTTATATCTAGTTGCTTATTTCTTAGCGAAGTACACTATAGCTAAGTGTAACTACGATATCTATAACAAGGAGCTCCTTGCAATCGTTAAGGCGCTCGAAGAATAGCGCCCTAAGCTCGAAGGCACGGCCAAGAGGTTCGATATTATTATAGACTATAAGAACCTACAGACCTTCAGTATAACGAAGCAGCTATTGCTACACTATATACACTAGTTGGAGTTCTTGTTACGTTTTAACTTCCAGATTATCTACCGCCTAGGCACGGCAAACGGCCGCCCCGACGCGCTAAGCAGGAAGCTAGAGTTTATACCGAAGGACGTTAAAGATAATAGGCTATAGAATAGGCGGCGCCCCCTGATCGACCTAAGCAAGTTTAACCTAGAGACCTTTAGTAGTAAGTATAACTCTAAGCTACTAGGCGAGATACTAGAGCTCTTTAGCCTCGACGTTTCGCGCTACGCTAACGACCTTATTATAGAGAGCTATACGAGCTTGCTATTTATAGTAGACGTAGTAAAGGCGCTTAGCAACCAGCAGGTATACGCCTAGCTAAGCAAGATTAAGCAGGAGCTAAGAGTACCGTTCGTAGAGTATAAGTTAGTCTCGGGTAGGGCGTTCTACCGCAGTAGGCTAATGATCGACCCGGGCGATATAGAGCTCTATTTATAGCTTATCTACTAGATATACGCGTTAGGGCCTAGCGGGTACCTAGGGAGGACAAAGACGCTCGACCTAATAAACAGGGTCTACTAGTAGCTAGGGATAAGCGTGTTAGTAAGGACGTTCGTCAAAGCCTATATTCTATACTTTAAGACGAAGAACCTCCGCTCGAAGCCCGTAGGGTTCCTTAAGCCGCTCCCGCTACTATTAGCGCCGTAGTAAGATATATCGGTAGACTATATTACGCTGCTCCTACTATATAACTAGAGGGGGTAGGAGTTTAGGTACGTAGTAGTAGTAGTTAACTAGCTTATAAAGATACGCTACTTTATTACAATAGCGATACTAGAGGCTAACGAGCTAGCTAACTGGTTTATTAAGCGCGTATACTTGCTCTATAGCGTACTAGAGACAATTATATTGGATAGAGGTACGTAGTTCGTTTCAGGGTTCTAGAGGGCGCTGTCGGCGCGCCTTGCAATTACCCTAAGACCCTTATTAGCGTTCTACCCCTAGACAAATAGCTAGATAGAGCGGATTAACGTAGAACTAAAGTAGTACCTACAGCTATATATTAACTAGGCGTAGGATAACTAGGTTAACTAGCTCCCCCTAGCGGAGTTTATAGGGAATAATATAGTCTTTAAGACGATAGGTATATTACTGTTCTAAAAACTTTCTTCGCAAACAGGCCCGTACCAACTGGTGTAGCAGCGCGCCAAAACGGACGAAACCTACATCGCTAGAAAGCTCCCGACAAGCTCTATCTAACTATACCGGGTGCATCTACGCGCGAGACGCTACGTAGGTACTACAGGCGTAGGAAGATAGGGAAAACGAGCTACGTGCGGCTCCTAGAAATCTTCTTCTATACCGCCCAGACCTATAACCTGGATCTATAACGGATCTACCTAGCGCTAGCCCCGATAGCCTATACTAGACCTAGCATAGAGGTTAACAGCGACCTCCCCCCCCCTACCCCCGCTACTAGGAGCACCCTACCTGCCCCGAAAGGCCTATCCGAGTCTCGGTATAACGGACCCGAACCCTCCCGCGGAGCGCCCCTAAGCGGCCCCTGCAACTACTAGCAGACCTACCGCTAACCCCCCCGTTAATACTAATAGTAGTAGCACCAACCCCCCCCCTGCTAGGAACAACGCGGATTAGGCGATATTAAGGCTATACTCGATAGTATAGTCGCCCTAGTTAGCCTAAATAAGAAGAATATCGCCTAGGGAATAGCGAGAGAGATCCTAGCCTAGGTATAGAGCGCTATTAACTAGCTACAGAGCGCTAAAGGAGGCCCGGAAGGCTTTAACTATACGACTATAAGGAAGATCGTCGCCAAGGAAGTGCGGGCCGCGCTTACAAGCGCCCTAGCTACTACAAGCGTAGGATAGGGTCCTAACCGCTCCTAGGTAACGATCGCGGCAGGAGCCCTAGCGCCCTAAGCGTAACCTACAAAGGCGATCCCCCGAAGGATCGCTAAGGAAATCCTTATCTAAGGTAACAGCCTGCCGGCTAACCTTGCGAAGAGAACCCCCCTAGAGATTATCTAGGCGATTAACAACTAGTCTATATAGAAGGGAGTAGTTGCTATAAGGAAGCTCCCTAGCAGGGACACTATTATTACCTTTAGGGATAAAGTAGCGAAGGAATAGTATACTAAGAATAACTAGTAGATCCACTAAGCGTTTAGGGAGTAGGCGAAGGAAGCCTATAGGACCTTCGCGGTGCTCCTAAAGGGTCTAACAAGGTCCGAGATCTAGGGAGTTACTAAAGCGGAGTTCGCCTAGGGACTAGATTTCCGTACGGTAAACATAGTCAAGTTTAGGATCCCTAGTAAGCCGGAGCTTACAAGAGCGATAGTACTAGTAACCTTCAAGAGCTAAGACAAGGCGAGAGCGGCGTGCGACTTCGGAGTTATCTAGGACGCCTAAGTACTAGACTACAAACCGTACTAGGTAGCGCTCGAGCTAAAGCAGTGCTTTAAGTACTAGAAGTAGGGATATATCTAGAGGTACTACCTAAAGGAACCCCTATACGGAAGATACAGGGCAAGGGCCTACGGAGTAGGAGGAAAGGAGGGGGAGGCCTAGTGCCTTACCTATAAGGGCTACCTCCCGCTAAGGTACCTGGCGTACGGCGGAAAGTACACTAGGTAGTTAAAGGAGTGTAAGGAGAGGGTAAAAGCGTAGGAGGGGGCTAAGGAAGCGTACTAACATAGGCCTAGAACATTCGAACCTACTAGACCAGAGCCTACGAAGCTACTATTCGCATTTATACGCTAAGGCGTAGAGGAGGAGGATAGAGAGGGATACTAGAGGGTCGGAGCGAAGAGGCCTAGGTTCCTAACACCAAAAGGTCGCCCTACTATAGTAAGCAAGGATATATCGTAGAGCTGACTATAGTTTAGCCTAGCTATAGCCCTATTCGCGTCGGGACCGCCGCTACCGTAGCAATAGCGCTAGGGATCCTAAGGATCCTAGGCGGAACCCCTAAGCGCCTAGGAAGTACCTAATATATAGGCTACTAGTGTCCTAAGTATATAGAACACCTAGCCCTAGGGTCTACTAGTAGCAGCAACTATCCCCCTAACCTAAAACAAGCCGGAGGACAAAGGTATAACTAGTAGAGAGGATAATCTTTAAAACTATACTCTAGAATACTAGAGGCGTAAAGCAGAATATAGAGATTCTACTAGAGGAGGCGGAGTTCGATATAATCGCAGTCTAGGAACTATAGCTTAGTAAATAGGGGGTAGCCTACTGCCCCCGGAGCTTACGGTACTACCTAGTTTATATATAATAGGGAAAAGCGGCGATATA
>MU853437.1:240814-267050 GCA_033297235.1 Trichocladium antarcticum | reverse complement strand
CGCGGTACGCTTGCTATAAGAGCTTCTAGTCTAGCTAGACCCTAAAGAACCTAGCGGACTTAACTAGTTTAATATCTATATACCTACCTCTATCCGGGAGGGCGAGCTTAGCTAGGTCTAGCTACTACCTTTAGTTCTTATTAAAGTAGATTAGTTTGTACTTCTACGCTACGAACGCTATTCCTTACGTTCCTGCCTACTTTAAGCAGGTTCCTTACGCTCGCTCGAGTTAGTAGATGTTCACCTCGGCCGACTTTCCGAACACTAGCAGGTTCGTGTCGTCGGCGAAGCCCGCTATACTAAGGTGTAGGTGCTCTCTCCTTAGGTCCTTGTATAGTAATACAATATATAAGATAAATAGGACGGGTGATAGGGGGGACCCCTAGGGCACCCCCGCTGTAACTAGGATGTTATCTGTTACCTTCCCGTCGAAGTGGAGGATCGCGACCCTGTCCGTTAGCCATTCCCGCACCTAGAGTACTATCCACTTCAGGTAGCCGAGCTCCCGGAGCGTGGCTAGTAGTCTGACGTGGTTGACTATGTCGAAGGCTCCGGCGATATCCAGTTGCAGGAGGGATGCCAAGGCGCCTTGGCGCGTCTACTATAAATAGCGAGCTTATATATTTATTTATTTATTTGTACTCCGATATGCCTTACAGCGCGCCGGTCCTGCTACTGGTTTATATATAAAGGAAACCGTACCCCCTGAACAGGGGGCTGGGTAAAAACCCCTGCCTACGCTTCTGCTTTAGCGCTTTGAATCTATTATACTACGTGTTAAAGGTAGCCCCTATCTCCCTTAGCGGCTCGATTCGGCACTTCCTGTACCTTCTCCGCTACTCTTAGCCGCTTTCGCGGCTATCGTAGCTTCTAGTTATAGCCTACGAGCTACGCTATACTCCGTTAGGCGCCCCGAATCCATTAACTAGCTAATAACCACCTTTACTAAGCTCTTATACGGCTATATAGCTTGTTATAAGACAAGCTACAGATCCCGTTATAACTGTATTTGTAACTCCTCTTAGGTTCTATACTTCGGTGGATCTTTATACTATACTACTAGGTGTTCGATCGTTTCTTTGCCCTTGCTATACTCGCAATACAGTGTAGTAATCTCTAGGACGTTTACCCTATTTAGGTACTCCCGGAGGCCGATGTCCCCGCTACGCGCCTAGGCAAGTAGGGAGCTCTAAGCCTTACTTAGACCCTTGTATCTCTTAAGGGCAAGGTCTGTAAATAGATATACTAGAGGGTCCTTGTCTGCTAAGCGGTATATAGGTCTTCTTACTCTCGTTACAAGCGCGGCGCGCCTCTCCCGGGCCGCTATCTCGCGCTCCTACTAGGCGAGTTCTACTACTCTATCCGTATTAAGGGTCTTGTTCTTTAGCTTCCCTATCTTCTACTTTTACTTAGCCTACTCGTTTGCTATAGCTACTACTCTCTTAACTACTATTAGCCCCTATAGGCCTAGCCTAGGCTTCCTCCTTTACGTCCTCCTACTCCTCTTCTAGAACCTCCTAAATAGCTTAGTATATACCTCCTAAATTAAGCTCGCTACTATAACTAGGGGGCGCCCTAGTCCCTCCCCTAACTAGAGGAGTAGTTTATATATCCTAGCTTCGAAGTCGGCTAGCTGCTTGTTCAGGTAGAGGTCTACCGGTAGGACCTAGGCCTCCGTCTTTAGGTACCTAATTAGCGTAGTTCTATAGCCTCCTACTACTACGCGGAGGCCCCTGCTCTAGTCCTTCGCTAGCTTCTTAGCTATCCCCTTTAGCTCGCTCCCCTTACTAACTATAGTTAGGATATAGTAGCTCGCTACTCTATATACTACTACGCTCCTTATATACTTTGTATATACCTCCTAGGCCTTTGTAAAGCTCGGGCCCTACGTCTTAGCCACGATCCTTATTAGCGCGAACTCCTAGGTAGCGAGCTTCTTCTTAACCGCGCCGTAATGCGCTTACTATAAGAGCTTCTAGTCTAGCTAGACCCTAAGGAACCTAGCGGACTTAACTAGTCTAATATCTATATACCTACCTTTGTCTAGGAGGGCGAGCTTAGCTAGGTCTAGCTACTACCTTTAGTTCTTATTAAAGTGGATTAGTTTATACTTCTACGCTACGAACGCTATTCCCTACGTTCCTACCTACTTTAAGCAGGTTCCCTACGCTCGCTCGAGTTAGCGGATATTTACCTTAGCCGACTTTCTAAACACTAGTAGGTTCGTATTATTAGCGAAGCCCGCTATACTAAAGTATAGGTGCTCTCTCCTTAGGTCCTTATATAGTAATATAATATATAAGATAAATAGGACAGGTAATAGGGGGGACCCCTAGGGTACCCCTGCTATAACTAGGATATTATCTATTGCCTTCCTATCGAAGTAGAGGATCGCGACCCTATCCGTTAGCTATTCCTATACCTAGAGTACTATCTACTTTAGGTAGCCAAGCTCCTAGAGCGTAGCTAGTAGTCTAACGTAGTTAACTATATTGAAGGCTCTGGCAATATCTAGTTGCAGGAGGGATACTAAGGCGCCTTAGCGCTATACCTCCTGGACCTAGGCTACGACTAGTCGGACCGCTAGCTCGGTCGATCTACTTGCCTAGTTGCCTATCTACTCGGTAGGGAGCAGCCTATAGACCTCCGCTACTACTATAATCCTTCTTGCTACTACTGCCTTAATCACCTTCCCTATAGTTAGGAGTAGCGCAATAGGGTAGTAGCCTCCTAGGGTACGGTATATATTAGGTATCTTTCCTAGCTTCCGCAGGACTACCGTCTTAGCTCTCTTAAACGTAGCTAGGAACTATACTAGCTGTAGGTACCTTGTAGTTAGGGCCGTAAGGATCTGGCTTAGTAGTCGGCTATACGCCTTTAGGAATCCTATCGGGAGTATATCCTCCTCTAGGGCCTTCTATAGGCTCGCTTTATCCTATACCGCTTCTATCGCTAGGAAGCTTATAAGCTCCTAGACCTTAAACCCCTGTTCCTACTTCTCCTTAAGGTCTAGGTCCTAGATATCGCTAAGGTCCGCCCCTAGGCTTAGGAAGAACTTCTTCGTAAGCGCCTCCGCCTTATTCTAGTACGTTATTAGATCTAGGCTACTATCTAGGCCCTTTAGGGCCGGGAGTTTCGGTAGCTTAGGGGGGAGGAAGCTCCTAAGCCTTGCCTAACGCTTGAGCTACTATAGGGTCTCCTCCCTAGCTTCCTCGATCGTCTTCCTCTAGGAGCGCCTCTTTTCTTCCGCTATTTCTATTACTAGCTTTCTTTGCTTCTTATTAAGCTTCTTCTTATAGAACTATATAAGGGTCCTCTAGAGCTCCCTCTCTACCTCCTTCGCCGCCTTCGACGCCTCCTCTACCTTACCTATCTACTATAGGGAGCTCCTCCCCCTTAGTTCCTTCCTCCTAGAGGCTATTGCGTAGGCGATAGCTATTAGCTCCGTAGCTAGCTCTTCGAACACCTTCTCTAGCCCCTTTCTCGTCTTAATCCTTGCCTTTAGCCTCTCCGGTCCTCTATCGTTAAGCTATATCCTTAGCGGCAAGTACGTTACCTCTACCTTTATTAGCTTCTCTAAGACCTTCTTCTAGTTCTACCCTTCTAGCGCCTTCCCCTTTAGGAATAGGCCGTCGAGCTTTACTTTAAGTACCTATAGGTAGTAGTCCGACCCTCCTCTAATCTTCTTCCCTAAGTACGTTGTTATTAGGTCTATTAAGGCCTAGATATAGTCGATCGTTAACGTCTTGCCCCTTTGCTCTCCTATAGGGGTTCTTGTAACTATACCCTATAGGGTTTATAGGCTTAGGTCCTACTTATATGCTAGCTCAAGGAGCTCCTTAGACTTCCTCTTATATTGCCCGAACTCGTCCTAGACTAGGTTCTAGAGGTTAAAGTCTCCTGCTAGGATTATAGCGTAGGCTAGGCCCTAATAGGCTAGGAGGCTCTTTAGGATAGTCTTATCTACTATATAGTTATTATATACTAACTAGAGCTCTAGACCCCTCCTCCCTAGCTCTAGGAACTATACCCTATACTACTACGCGCTTGCCTTATATTCCTACTATCCGATGTTAAACTTCTTATATACGTATATCGCCGCTTTTCCCTATTATATATAAACTAGGTAGTACTGTAAGCTCTGGGGGTAGTAGGCTACCCCCTGTTTGCTAAGCTATAGTTCCTGGACTGCGATTATATCGAACTCCGCCTCCTCTAGTAGAATCTCTATATTCTACTTTACACCTCTAGTGTTCTAGAGTATAGTTTTAAAGATTATCCTCTCCGCTAGTTATACCTTCGTCCTCTAGCTCGTTTTAGGTTAGGGGGATAGTTGCTGCTGCTAGTAGACCCTAGGGCTAGGTGTTCTATATACTTAGGATACTAGTAGCCTATATATTAGGTACTTCCTAGGTGCTCGGGGGTTCCGCCTAGGATCCTTAGGATCCCCGGCGCTATTGCTATAGTAGCGGCGGTCCCGACGCGAATAGGGCTATAGCTAGGCCGAACTATAGTCGGCTCTACGATATGTCCTTGCTTACTATAGTAGGGCGACCTTTTAGTATTAGGAACCTAGGCCTCTTTGCTCTAACCCTCTAGTATCCCTCCCTATCCTCCTCCTCTACGCCTTAGCGTATAAATACAAATAGTAGCTTCGCGGGCTCTAGTCTAGTAGGTTCGAATGTTCTAGGCCTATATTAGTACGCTTCCTTGGCCCCCTCCCGCGCTTTTACCCTCTCCCTACACTCCTTCGACCACCTAGTGTACTTTCCGCTATACGCTAGGCACCTTAGTAGGAGGTAGCCCTTGTAGGTAGGGCACTAGGCCTCCCCCTCCTTTCCTCCTACTCTATAGGCCCTTACCCTGTATCTTCTATATAGGGGTTCCTTCGGGTAGTACCTCTAGATATATCCCTACTTCTAGTACTTAAAGTACTACTTTAGCTCGAGCGCTACCTAGTACGGTTTGTAGTCTAGTACTTAGGCGTCCTAGATAACTCTAAAGTCGCACGCTGCTCTCGCCTTGTCTTAGCTCTTGAAGGTTACTAGTACCGTCGCTCTTGTAAGCTCTAGCTTACTAGGGATCCTAAACTTAACTATGTTTACTATATAGAAATCTAGTCCCTAGGCGAACTCTACTTTAGTAACTCCCTAGATCTCTAACCTCGTTAGACCCTTTAGGAGTACCGCGAAGGTCCTATAGGCTTCCTTCGCCTACTCCCCGAACGCTTAGTAGATCTACTAGTTGTTCTTAGTATACTATTCCTTTGCTACTTTATCCCTAAAGGTAATAATAGTGTCCCTGCTAGGGAGCTTCCTTATAGCGACTACTCCCTTCTATATAGACTGGTTGTTAATCGCCTAGATAATCTCTAGGGGGGTTCTCTTTGTAAGGTTAGCTAGTAGGCTATTACCTTAGATAAGGATTTCCTTAGCGATCCTTCGGGGGATCGCCTTTACAGGTTGCGCTTAGGGCGCTAGGGCTCCTGCCGCGATCGTTACCTAGGAGCGGTTAGGGCCCTGTCCTGCGCTTGTAGTAGCTAGGGCGCTTGTAAGCGTGGCCTGTACTTCCTTGGTGACGATCTTCCTTATAGTTATATAGTTAAGGCCTTCCGGGCCTCCTTTAGCGCTCTATAGCTAGTTAATAGCGCTCTATACCTAGGCTAGGATCTCTCTTACTATTCCTTAGGTAATATTCTTCTTGTTTAGGCTAACTAGGGCGACTATACTATCAAGTATAGCCTTAATATCGCCTAATCCGCGTTGTTCCTAGCAGGGGGGGGGTTAGTGCTACTGCTATTAGTGTTAATAGGGGGGTTAGCGGTAGGTCTGCTAGTAGTTACAGGGGCTACTCGGGGGCGCTCCGTAGGGGGGTTCGGGTCCGTTATACTAAGACTTAGATAGGCCTCTTAGGGCGGGTAGGGTGCTCTTAGTAGCGGGGGCAGGGGGGGGGAGGTCGCTATCGACCTCTATACTAGGTCCGGTATAGGCTATTGGGGCCGGCGCTAGGTAGATCCGTTGTAGATCCGGGTTGTAGGTCTGGGCGGTGTAGAAGAAGATTTCTAGGAGCCGTACGCAGCTCGTTTTCCCTATCTTCCTACGCCTGCAGCACCTGCGTAGCGTCTCGCGCGTAGATGCACCCGGTATAGTTAGATAGAGCTCGTCGGGAGCTTTCTAGCGATGTAGGTTTCGTCCGTTTTGGCGCGCTGCTGCACTAGTTGGTGCGGGCCTGTTTACGAAGAAAGTTTTTTTCTTCCTAGTTATATATCTATAGTACTAGTGCTATAATAAAGTATACCTTTAGGCGCTAGAAAGCTACCTTATACTGCTTAGACTACTTCTAGTCTACTATCTTCTTTATAAGCTCGTATAGCGGCTATACGTAGCTCGAAAAACCTTATATAAATCGGCGGTAGAAGTTCGCGAACCCTAAGAACCGCTAGAGGTACCTCCTTGTCTCTAGAGCCTCCTAATTATATACCGCTTTAACCTTATCTAGGTCTATCTTAATACCCCTAGGTATAATAATAAGTCCTAGGTACTTCGTCTACTTCGTATAAAATTTGTAACGGTCGTATACAACAAGGTTGCATAACAGTGCAACCTTCGTGGGAGCTCGCGAGGGCTGAAGGCTCTGCGCAGCGAGCTCCACCTAGTGTAGAGCCACGCTCCTCTAGCTATAGAGTGCCTAGCCAACCATATAGCATGGCACATGACATGGCACATGACATAGGCTGTGCCTGTGACACTACCCTCCCTCTCTAAACAAGCCCCCTATATAAAAATAGCCCCTTATCCCGGGTGCTCGTATCCGGAGTTAGAGTTATCTTAGCGCCTACCCTAGCGCTGCGCCTTCCTTCTCCGCGTCTACGATAGCGTCCTTAGCGCCTACCCTGGCGCTGCGCCTTCCTTCTCCGCGTCTACGATAGCGGGCCCGGAAGCTCGGGGTACGTATCGTGGAACTCCTAGATGGCGTTATTACAGCCGCGTAGATCCGTTATAGGTTGCTAAGTCGGGTTGTCGTAACCTTCCTACTTGACTTAGTACTACTAGCGACTATTCGCCGCCTTGCCGAACCCTACGATCCTCTCGAACCTCTACTCTACTACGTCTTCGCCTTCGTTAGTCCGCGTAACTACGCACCTACAGTTAGCGCTTATATTGTCGTTAGCCCTCTCTTAGCTAGCTAGCCCCTTACCTAGGTAGCGCCTTACTCTTAAGACGTAGAACGTAGGGAAGATTGTTTTATTCGCTAGGAGCTTTAGAGTTACTACGTGTAACGAGGCCTTTATAACCTTGAACGGGCCCTCCTACTACGGCGCGAGCTTTACGGTTGGCCTACTAGTCTTGTAGTTCTATATATTAAGCATTGCCCTGTTGCTAACGCGGTACTACGGCGTATCCTCCCTATAGCGGTTCGCGTTCTGTTTGTAGCGGTCCTATAACTGCTTTACTAGCGCTATAACCTTCCTGAGGATCGCCCTAAAGCGGTCCGTAAGCTCTAATACCTAGAAAAACTCCCGCTTCTACTACTCTAAGATGTTCGGTAGGTATAGCTTTAACGGCTCTACGTCTATCCTAGGGTTAAAGCTATAATTTGCGAAGAATAGTAACACGCCCGTTATCTTAGAGACTATATTATTCCCTATAAACTCCGCTAGAGGGAGCTAGTTAACCTAGTTATCCTATACCTAGTCGATATATAGCTATAGGTACTGCTCTAGTTCCACGTTGATCCGCTCTATCTAGCCGTTTATCTAGGGGTAGAACGCTAATAAGGGTTTTAAGGTAATCGTAAGGCGCGCCGATAGCGCCCTCTAGAACCCTGAAACGAACTACGTGCCTCTGTCCGATACGATCGTCTTTAGTACGCTGTAGAGCAAGTACACGCGCTTAATAAACTAGTTAGCTAGCTCGTTAGCCTCTAGTATCGCTATTGCAATAAAGTAGCGTATCTTCGTAAGCTAGTTAACTACTACTACTATATACCTAAACTCCTACCCCCTCCGTTTATATAGTAGGAGCGGCGTAATATAGTCTACTAATATATCTCGCTACGGCGCTAATAGTAGCGGGAGCGGCTTAAGAAACCTTGTAGGCTTTAAGCAGGGGTTCTTTGTCTTAAAGTATAGCGTATAGGCTCCTACAAACGTCCTTACTAATACGCTTATCCCTAGCTACTAGTAGACCCTATTCATTAGGTCGAGCGTCTTTATCCTCCCTAGGTACCCGCTAGGCCCTAACGCGTATATCCGGTAGATAAGCTATAAATAGAGCTCCGTATTGCCTAGGTCGATTATTAGCCTACTATAGTAGAACGCTCTACCCGAGACTAACTTATACTTAGTAAACGGCACTCTTAGCTCCCGCTTGATCTTACTTAGCTAGGCGCGTACCTCCTAGTCGCTAAGCGCCTCTATTATATCTGCTATAAACGGCAAGGTCGCGTAGCTCTCCGCGATAAGGTCGTTAGCGTAGCGCGAAACGTCAAGGCTAAAGAGCTCTAGTGTCTCGCCTAGTAGCTTAGCGTTATATTTACTACTAAAGGTCTCTAGGTCGAACTTGCTTAGGTCGATCAGGGGGCGCCGCCTATTCTATAGCCTATTATCTTTAATGTCTTTTAGTATAAACTCTAGCTTCCTACTAAGTACGTTAGGGCGGCCGTTTGCTATACCTAGGTAGTAGATAATCTAGAAGTCAAAGCGCAATAAGAACTCTAACTAGCGTATATAGCGTAGCGATAGCTGCTTCGTTATACCGAAGGTCTATAGGTTCTTATAATCCGTAATAATATCGAACCTCTTAGCCGTACCTTCGAGCTTAGGGCGCTATTCCTCGAGTGCTTTAACGATTGTAAGGAGCTCCTTGTTATAGATGTTATAGTTACACTTAGCTATAGTATACTTCGCTAAGAAGTAAGTAACCGGATATAACTCGTCGTTATCCCCTTCCTACAGTAGCGCTCTACCTGCTAACTAGTCTAACGCATTAACTTCTACTACCGCTCGCTTCTCCTAGTTATATATCTATAATGCTAGTACCGTAATAAAGTATACCTTTAGGCGCTAGAAAGCCGCCTTGTACTACTTGGACTACTCCTAGTCTACTGTCTTCTTTGTAAGCTCGTATAGCGGCCGTACGTAGCTCGAAAAACCTCGTATAAATTAGTAGTAGAAGTTCGCAAACCCTAAGAACCGCTAAAGGTACCTCCTTGTCTCTAGAGCCTCCTAATTATATACCGCTTCGACCTTATCTAGGTCTATCTTAATGCCCCTAGGCGTAATAATAAGCCCTAGGTACTTCGTCCGCTTCGTGTAGAATTCGCACTTGTTAATATCTACCTATAGGCCTACGTCGATTATACGCTTTAGCACCTCCCTAACTTGCTTAATATACTCCTCGAGCGTACTAGAGTAGACTAGGATATTATTTAGGTACGCCGTTATATAGTTATCTAGAGCGTTATAGAGGATGTTATTTACGTAATGCTAGAAGGTAGCGGGTATACCCTATAGGCCGAACGGCGTAACTAGCGTCTTATATAGGCTGAATCTTATAATAAACGCTATAAGCTACTTATAGCCCGGCGCTACGCGTACTTGGTTAAACGCCGCGATTACGTTAAGCTTCGTAAAGATCTTTACCATATAGATAGAGTCTAGGGTCTCCTAGATTAGCGGGATAGGGTACTAGCTCTTTAGTATTGCGTTATTAATACTATAGTAGTTAACGTAGATCCTAATACCTCTGCCTAGCTTCTAGGCTATAAGGATAGGCGACGAGGCGCTTAAGTGTAAAGGCCGGATAAACCCCTTCGTAAGGTTGTCGTCGAGCTAGCGCTTTAGTACGCGCAGCTCTATTAGCGACATCGGGCGATTCCTCGAGTATAGGACTATACTCCCTAGGAGCAGCTTAATCCTATAGTTATACGTATAGTAGGGGGGCAAGATATTAGCGTCCTATAGGATAAAGGCGGCTACTAGGTCTTAGTATTCCTTTAGTAGGCGCGCCTTAATCTTGTCCAGAGTAAGCGCTAGTCTATCCGCCTTATTAAAGAACTTCTTAGAATCCTCCTCTATAATCTTATTAAGCTTCTTATCCCCTTTAGCAAGCGCGTCGATAAAGCTATAGAACCTTGCTAGGAGTATCGACTTCGCGTACTCTAGTATACTCTCTTGCCTTAGTAGGTCCTTAAAAAACTACTTAGGTAGAACTAGTATATAGTCTCTCTTCTTAGCCTCTACCGCTCTCTCTAGCTTGCCTATTGTAGTCTGTATAACTACTACGCCCTTCTATCGGTATACTACTAGGAAGCTCGCTCCGTTCAGGATCTTCGCGTTATCCTAGCGGATCTTCCCCTATACTTAACTAAGTAGGGGCAAGGCGTAGGGGGGGGAATAGGGTCTAGGGGGTAGTCTCCTAGCGCTAGCTACTACCTCTACTGGCCTCGGTAATATAAGGGGTAGCGCTTCGACCGGTACGCCTATTGCTCCTAGCGGTACAAGCGTCCCCCGCGGGTCGGCCTACGCGCCTCCCCAGGACGTAGATCTCTACCGTCTATAGGCCCGTCTCCGCCTATCGGACCGCCTAGCTCTCTTATAGTTAGAGAGCTTGCTCGTAGCGATAGCGACCTTATTATCGTTACTAAAGGTACTATAGTCGTTGTCTTTAGGTACGTCCTCTACTATTACGTAGTACCGCTCGCTATTCCTAGAGGGTAAGGGTACCTCTAGCTAGCCTACCTACTAAGCGACCTAGCTCCTAATATACTCTAGTAGGCACCTCCTGCGGTAGTACTCTATAAATTCAAGCTATAGGGTCTCCTAGTCGATCCGTAGGTTATACTTCCGTAGCTATAGGAGGCCTAAGATCACTAGGGTCTCCTTTACAAGCGTCGTAACGAAGTACACTAGGGTCTCCTAGTAGTCGCTAACGACTAGCGTAAGCGCCGCTAAGTGCTTGATCCAGCGCAAGAACCCTCTGTCAGCTAGAAATAGCGGCTACCGTACCGCCAGCCTCTCTAGTAGTAGCCTATTCGTAACCGCAAAGCCAAAATCTACAAACGCTAGACCTATATAACCTAAGTCCACAAGTACCACGTACTTTACATTGCGCCTACTAACCGCTAGGTACAATAATAAGAGAATAGATTTAGCGCTATTACCTACGGTACTAATAACTAAACTATCTCCCTATCCCTCCTATAGCTAGTAGTACCCCTCCCGTAAGCGATAGTTTATAGGAGCTCCTCGTTTCCCTAGTCGTTATATAAGAAGCCGAAACTAGGGGGTTACTCTATACTCTAGTAAGCGCTATAGTCCTCCTGCTTGTCCACCTCCCTAACGACAAAACCACTCTAGTTAGGGGCGTCCGTAAAACGTATAGCGAGCCTGCCTTAACCCCTCTAATAGGCCCTAGCGTAGCCGCTTGCGCCGCTATAAGCTAAGAGGCCCCTAGAGAGGGCTTAACCGAAGCCTTACTAAGTAGGCTACTACTATCCCTAAGGCTACTACTATCTCTACGCGCTACCGTGGCCCTACGCTCCGCCGTAGCCCTACGCTCCGCCGTAGCCCTGCGCCCCGCTATAGCCTTGCGCGCCGCCGTAGCCCTATACCCTGCTATAGCCCTACATACCGCCGTAGCCCTACGTGCCTCCGCGCTATAGCTAGCCGCCGCGGCTACTACAGCCTCCTCGGCCAGCCTGGCAATACCTTAAGATGTAGTCGCTGGCGCCGCACTTAAAGCATAGGCCGCTAGCCCTACGGCGCTCCTTTTCTTACGGTATAAGCGCGGCCAGGGTAACGGCGTCGATCTCTATAGCGTTAGGATCCCAGGCTCTCCTAGTACCCCCGCTACCGCTGCTATAATATATAGCGAGCGCGCCGTTACCGCTACGGATCTTCTTCCTAAAGTCCTCCGTATCTAAGTTCGTAGATAGGGTCTAGGCTATCTTAGCCTATATGTTAAAGTCGTCCGACGCTAGTAGCCTAACCTATAACGTAAACGCGGCTAAGAGGCGGGCTAAGATCCGTTCTCTAAATATACGGACCTACGTTGCGCTCTTGATATTAGCGGTATCGGCTAGGTTCAAGAACTCCGTTAGGAAGTTATTAAAGTTCGCGAACTTATTCTCCTAGACGAGTATATAGAGCTAGTTCGTAGCTGCCGTAGTGACGTTATAGGTTATATACCGCTTCTCGAGGTCGTTTAGGAACTTAGTCCTAGTCTTCTAGTACTAGCGCCTATCGTTATCTAGGTAGTTCTCGATTGTCTAGAGCTTCGACTTGACCGCGCGGCTTACGTTACTACTAAGTATTGCCTTAGTGTATAGGATCTTCGTACGCTTGGTCGAGAACTCGCAAGGGTGTATTCTCTAGCGCCCCTAGACCTTATCCGACTAGGTATTAAATAGGGTAGTCTGTTTAATAGTATCCTTCTCCTCCCCTATAAACGGTATCGGGTAGGGGAAGGATATCGCGGCTAGGTCGTCCTCGTTATAGTGCTAGTATACGGGCTAGCTACTACCTCTACCGCCTCCGGCTAGCGCGGCGCTTGTCGCCTTAAGCGCTTGTAGGGTTATTAGTCTCTGCTCCTCGAGTATCTTCGAGATTACTACGTTTGTATACTTCTACGCCTTAAGCTGTTCGTAGAGCGCCTTACCCTCGGTAACCGCGTTGTTAGCTATTGCCTAGGTATTAGCGAGCGTAGCGAGTGTCGCCTTCTACTCCGCTAGCGTAGCTCTTAGCTACTCGCGTATAATAGCGGCACGTAACGGGCTAGCTTGCTCTAGCGCCTACATCGGCATATTGTTACTATCTTCTAACCCGTCTATTATCCTAGTTCGTTAGGGTAGTTCTATAGGGGGTGGTCCTATACGTTAGATATCCTATACGTCGGACTGTAAATAGGGGTAGGGTGCTTGTTTTAACTCGCACTATATAGTCGAGGTTAAACAAAGTCCGGTACGTCGGAAAAAAGAAGCGTTCTAGCTAGTCTAAGGTGTTCGATCTGCCTCTAACGGTCTAACTAGCTATACGCGCGAGTTGAAGGTGCAACCTACTATAACGGTCGTATATAACAAGGTTGTACAACAGTGCAACCTTCGTAGGAGCTCGCAAGGGCTAAAGGCTCTACGCGGCGAGCTCCACCTAGTGTAGAGCCACGCTCCTCTAGCTACAGAGTGCCCAGCCAACCACATAGCATGGCACATGACATAGCACATGACACAGGCTGTGCCTGTGACAGAATTCGTACTTGTCGATATCTACCTATAGACCTATATCGATTATACGCTTTAGCACCTCCCTAACCTGCTTAATATACTCCTCGAGCGTGCCTAAGTAAACTAGGATATTATCTAGGTACGCTATTACGTAGTTATCTAGAGCGTTATAGAGGATATCGTTAATATAATACTAGAAGGTAGCGGGCGCGCCCTATAGGCCAAACGGCGTAACTAGCCTCTTATATAGGCTAAAGCTTATAATAAACGCTATAAGCTACTTATAGCCTAGTACTATATATACTTGGTTAAACGCTACAATTATATCGAGCTTTATAAAGATCTTCGCCTTATAGATAGAGTCTAGGGTCTCCTAGATTAGCAAGATAGGGTACTAGCTCTTTAGCGTCACGTTGTTAATGCCGTAGTAGTTAATGTAGATTCTAATGTCTCCGCCTAGCTTCTACGCTATTAGGATAGGTAACAAGGCGCTTAATTGTAAGGGCTGGATAAACGCCTTTATAAGGTTGTTATTAAGCTAGCGCTTTAGTATATGTAGCTCTATTAGTAACATCGGGCGATTCCTCGAATACGGGACTACGCTCCCTAGGAGTAGCTCGATCCTATAGTTATACGTACGGTAGGGGGGTAAGATATTAGCGTCCTATAGGATAAAAGCAGCTACTAAGTCTTAGTATTCCTTTAGTAGGCGCGCCTTAATCTTATCTAAGGTAGGCGCTAGTCTATCCGCTTTATTAAAGAACTTCTTAGAATCCTCCTCTATAATCTTATTAAGCTTCTTATCCCCTTTAGCAAGCGTATCGATAAAGCTATAGAACCTTACTAGGAGCATTAACTTCGCGTACTCTAGTATACTCTCTTAACTTAGTAGGTCCTTAACAGAACTACTTAGGTAGAACTAGTATATAGTCTCTCTTCTTAGCTTCTACTACTCTCTTTAGTTTACCTATTATAGTCTATATAACTACTACGCCCTTCTATTGGTATACTACTAGGAAGCTCGCTCCGTTTAGGATCTTCGCGTTGTCCTAGCGGATCTTCCCCTACGTTTAACTAAGCGGGGGTAAGGCAGGGAGAGGGGACTAAGGTCTAGGGGGTAGTCTCCTAGCGCCTACTACTACCTCTACTAGCCTTAGTAATATAGGGGGCGGCGCTTCGACTAGAACGCCTATTGCTCCTAGCGGTACAAGCGTCCCCTGTAGGTCGGCCTATACGTCTCCCTAGGACGCGGATCTTTACTGTCTATAGGCCTATCTCCGCCTATCGGACCGCCTAGCCCTCTTGTAGTTAGATAGCTTGCTCGTAGCGATAGCGACTTCGTTGTTATTACTAGAGGTACTAGAGTTGTTATCTTTAGGTATATCCTTTACCGTTATATAGTACCGCTCGCTACTCTCTAGGAGTAGGGGTACTACCTCTAGCTAGCCTACCTGCTAAGCGACCTAGCTTCTAATTTACTCTAGAAGGTACCTCCTACGGTAGTGCTCTATGAATTTAAGCTATAGGGTCTCCTAGTCAATCTGTAGGTTATACTTCTATAGCTACAGGAGGCCTAAGATTACTAGGGTCTCTTTTACAAGCGTTATAACGAAGTACACTAGGGTCTCCTAGTAGTTGTAAGAGACTAGCCCTATAGCAACTACAGATAGGCGTACAATATAGTAATCTTTATTCTTATAGAAGGAAGAGGTAAATACAGGATATAGAACAACCCTCTCTAATATATCTACTAAACCCTTAGTCTATACGTAGGGTATATACTAATCCTAGGTGCCGGGTCGGTCGTATACGTAGACCGAGGCAGGTACGCGAGGTAGCTATAGAAGCTGCTAGAAGGGTACTGACCAATCTAGGGTAAGGCGCTAACCAATCCCTAGTAGGTCCGCCTTAGATCCAGACTAGGTCCGGATCGCGCGTAAGGCGCGCGTAGCGCGTATATAAGGTATTATAGGTATAACACGTAACTACTATATACGGGCAAAGCCCGAGCCTATAATATACCCTCCTCCTCCCTTAGCGCTTATAGTAAAAGCGGCTTTAGCAAGCTATACCGGGCGAACTTACTCCTATATAGCGCGCTTCTCTAGCCGTCGGCGCGTGTTCGATTTCGGGCTATTGTTCTAGAGTACGTTCCCCTACTCCTACTTGAAGGCCTCGAGCGCCTTAGTATTCTCTATATTCTTAAGAGGCTCCTACGTTAGGGTAATATACCCCTTCTACTTTACTAATATATTATAGCGGTTCCCTCTCCCCTTTATATTTCTAGCGGCTAAGACTACCTTTACTTTATATTCCTTATATAGTATACTATCCTGTAACAATTCCTAGGTAGGACCTAGGCGAGAGTCTATTATACGTTGTAATTGAAGTAGGTTAGTTGTAGCTCGTTTAATAAGGTTAATATAAAAGGTTAGGTAAATGCCTCTAGGGACGTTAAAGGTAACTATTAATAGCGTCGGGACTACTACTACCTTATACTTAGCGTTAACCTAGTTAAGTTTCTAGCTTAGGCAATTTATCTTAATGTTATATAGGGAAAGCTATACTTTATTACTAACTTAGAACCTTTTAGCTAGGCGCTAAGAGCGATTAGCGTTCTTCTATTAACGCTACTAAGTATATATAATAGTAGCCTATATCTATTCTATACCTTCCTTAAGATAATAGAGGAAGCGGGTAGCCTGCTCTTATAGTAAGGAGGAAGGGGTAACTAGTATCTCCGCTTACTAGATCAGGTCTATATTAAAACTATATAGGAGAAAGTTCGCGCTTAACCTAGTAATAGTCAAGTTACAGTTATTAAGGGCGAGCTAGTACGCTAGTAGGTACTTAGCCTAATTGTACTATAAGAAGGAGATAACTATCCTTAGGATCGCCTATACCTCCTAGTTTATCCGTTTAGTACCTCCGTTAGTCTATAGGTAGTACGCTATTAAGAGTAATTATTTAATTCTAACAAGCTTATAGAGAGTCGTCTAAAACTTACTAAGCTAATCTAACCTATAGTTAGTAATAATCTATAAAAGGAACCTATAGAAGCGCTACTAAACGTTATAGAAGCGGAGCACGTACTCCTTAGCGCCTATTAAGGTTATAGCCTTAAGCTATAAGAACTTAGATAGTTAATTAGTAATAACTATTAGGTACTAGGGCAAGGTCTTGCCCTTTATAGGGAGGTTAACTATAAAATCAATAGAGATCTGCTTCTAAAAACGTTCTATAATTAGTAGGGGTTAAAGGAGACCTTGACGGAGTTAGTAAAAGTACTTGCTTCCTTAATAGGAGTAACAATTATATACGAACTTCTTAATGTCTAGTAATATATAATCCTAATAGTATCTACACTATAGTATTTAAAATAGGCTATTCCTCCCTAGGTAGCCTAATATAGGCGAGTTGTAGGTACGCTATAGGATCTTAGTAGTAAAAGGCTCCTATATAAGGAGCTAGAGTCGGCTTTAGAATTAGAGTACGCCTTACGCGTTTAGGGAATAGTTAGCGATCTATATCTATAGTACTTCTACTTCCTTAAGGAACTTATAGGCCCTATCTCGAACCGCCTAGAGTTAGTATATATAATATTTATCCTTTAAGACTCCCTTATCCTAAAGAGCTAAAAGTCGTTCGTCTATAAAAATAGTCTTACCTATAGGTAGTTAGGATTGTTCCTCTACTAATATCGAGTTTATCTAGATTATAGGAAGGAGCTAAGTAATATAAGGAGCGTCTCTAGGGTAGTCCTACTTACGGTAGGAGAGGGCGTTAGGGCAAGACGCCTAGGCGCTAGGGCGGTATTTTAAGTTAAAGTTAAACAAGGAGAGGGTCTTAGCCTATTAAGCTTGTTGTTTAGTGATTAGGCGTAGCTAGGAGAAGTACTTTAGGTTCTTATAGTTAGTAAGAATCAGGAAGGGGGCGCTAACGCTATAGAGTTTAGCTAACTATACCTTTAGGTAGGAGATAATCGCAAGTAGTTCTTTATTATAAATTATATAGTTCTATTCTACTAAAGAGAGTTTCGCTAAGTAGTAGGCGATAGGATAAAGAACTCTATTATCTCCCTGCTATAAGAGGTAGCTACTAAGTACAACTCTAGAGTAGTCTATCTTAAAGATCGTTTTATAGTTAGGGTCCTATTAAGCAAGGACTAGTTCTAAGATAAAGGCGTTCTTAAAGGTATCGAAGGCCTACTGTTTGTCTTTACTTTAGTAGAATAGTATATTCTTATAAGTTAGTACTATTAGAGGTACTACTATATTAGAGAAGTTAGCGATAAAGTCGCAGTAGAAGTTAGCGAAACCGAGGAAACTTCGGACGCCCTGAACCTTCGTAAGGGCCTCCTAATTACAGATAGCAGCTAGCTTCTTAAGGTCGGGCCGGATCTATACGCCCGCCTTGACAATATACTCTAGGTACTTTACCTCCTTTACTATAAACGTATACTTCTTTAAGTCCAAAGCTAGGCTAGCTTCCTTTAGTCTTTTAAGAACCTCCTTAACTTTCTATATATAATCCTTTTAGCTCCTACCTAAATGGACTAATACGTTATTAATATAAGTAGTTAAATAGTCATCTAAAGTCGGGCTAAGCGTATTGTTAATATATCGCTAGAACGTTATAGGCGCTCCTATAAGCCTAAAGGGATAAACTAACTATTTAAAAAGCCTAAACCTTATTTAGAACGCTATAAGATACTCCTAACCTTCTATAATATAGATATAGTAGAAGGCTAAGCGTATATCTAACTTTATAAACTATTTAGCGCTAGATAGGGAATAGAGTATCTCCTTAATAAAGGGGATTAGGTACTAGTCTTGCTTTAAGATCTTATTTAACGCTTAGTAGTCTATATAGAATCTCTAACCTCTATTAGACTTTTTAACTAAAAGGACTAGGGCTGTAGCTAATAAGGAACTAGCTTAAATCTACCCCTTGTCCATAAGGTCGATAACCTACTTCTAAACCTTAAGTAGGTAGTTATAAGGTATATTATAAAGCAAGCCCTATAGGAGTTTAGGAACCTCCTTTACTAGGCCCTTTTTAAGTTCGATATAGTAATTAGCAGCACTATAGTAAGGGGGTAGACCTTTAGCTTTCTTTTTGTCGAACAGGTCTATAAATTCGTGTAACTCCTTAGGGAGCTCCGGCGGTAGGTCCGGATTAGGCGCGGACTAGAGGCGGTTCTCCTCTAAAATAGTTGTAATCTCTCGAATACTAGTTACTAAGAATGTTCCTTTTTCTATATAAGGAGTAGCCTTCTATATAGATCGTTAGGCAAGGGCTATATACGCGGAACCTACAATCTAGGAAATCCTAATTACCTTCGGATACAAGCGGCTCTCGCGTACTATTAGGCTAGGTTAGGTACTAACCTTAAAGACGCTATTCTTAGTATCTAGCTTGATCTTCTAATACTTTATCTATAGAAGACCTAAAATAACATTATAGGCAAGGCCTAGGACTATATAGAATATAGCCTAGCTTATCTATCCGTTAATGTCTATTACTATATAGGCTATATATATTAGTTTCTTACCCTTTAGTATACCGACTATAGTCCCTAATGTTTAGGCGGTTAGTAAACTCGTCTACTCTATACCTAGCTTCTAGTATATCCTCTTACTAATTACGCTATAGCTATAGTATCTACTATCTACTTATATATCTATAAAGCTAACAAAATTCAAGAAGATAAGGATAAGGAAAAGGGGTTTATCTATTCTCTTACTAATTTCTACAGATTCGTCTACTAAGAGGTTAGGCGCTAGAGGCCCCCTTATAAGACTCTGCTTAGAGGCTACTCTTTTCCCTACCTATTGTCTTTATTGTTAGAAGGGAGACTATCTTTATCCTATTCCTTAGTATCTAGGGTGTAAATGTTTACCTAGTTATATCCTCCTTAGTTAGGTTAGGCTATAGGACCGAAGCTATACTTAGGGGCAAAGTAGCCTATATTCCTATACTATATATACGCGCTGGCTACTTAACGAGCCGCGCGTACCTTGTTACTAACCTACTTTGTACGACGCTTATTACCGTTCTTCTTTAACCTCTTCCTATCCTAGGCCTGCTATATCTAGGCCGAGTTAATTCCTATTATTAGGACGTTACCCTCTATGTCCCTTCGAGAAGATAGGGCGTCCCTACCTTAGTAGCCTATCGTATAGCGATATTATCCTTCTAGGCGAATAGTCTCGAGATTAGTAGCGATTTCTTAGAGTATCTAGATAGCCTAGATATAGTTGTTATAGGAAATCCTACAACTAACTATAGTCTAGCGAATTGTTAAAGAGAGGCTTTAGTTAAGTTAGAGAAGTCGAAGCTTATATTAGTCTATTCGAGTCCGCCTACCTTCGAGAGTTTAGATTCAAAGCGTATAATAAAGGAGGCGAAGGGTTCGTTATCGCCCTAGGTAAGAGTGTTTAGTTCCGAGAGGGTAACTACCTAACCGTTCGGGTCGTTAAAGATAGTCTCGAGGTAGTCGAGAAACTCCTATAGGATAAAGGTATAAGAGCAGCTACTCTTCTTGTAATAGGTAGCGACCTAGGACTAGACCTAGTAAGATAGGTTACCCTAAATAAAGACCTACTAATCCTAGTTAGATCTAATAAAGTCCTAGTCTATAACTAGGATATACTATATTGTGCTCTTCTAGGCGGGGAAGAGCTCCTTCTTACCGTTAAAGGCGGTACCGACAGGGAGCTACTTATATAAGGATCGGAGCGGAGGGGAAGGAGCTAGGTTGGCGGTAACGGTCTATACTATAGCCTCCTAGGCTTAGGCTACGGCCTTAGTAGCCTAGGCAGCGGCGTTAGCGGAGTTCTCCTAAGCTACCTAGAGCGATTAGATCTGCTTATATTAGGTTGTAATAGTCTCCTATAGGACCTGAATCTAGTCCTAGAACTACTAGAAGTTAGTAGCGGCCTAGTCGCCGCCCTAGGGGAAATAGTGATCTATATTGAAATATATCTAGTTCCGGTCGTCCGTAAGGAAAGTCTAGTTCCAAAATAGAAGAATAAAGATATATAAGAGACTAGCCCTATAGCAACTATGGATAGGCGTATAATATAGTAATCTTTATTCTTATAGAAGGAAGAGGTAAATATAGGATATAGAACAACCCTCTCTAATATATCTACCGAACCCTTAGTCTATACGTAGGGTATATACCGATCCTAGGTGCTAGGTCAGTCGTATACGTAGACCAAGGCAGGTATACGAGGTAGTTATAGAAGCTGCTAGAAGGGTGCTAACCAATCTAGGGTAGGGCGCTGACCAATCCCTAGTAGGTCCGCCTTAGATCCGGACCGGGTCCAGATCGCGCGCGAGGCGCGCGTAGCGCGTATATAAGGTGTCACGGGTACAACACGTGACTACCATACGCGGGCAAAGCCCGAGCCTATGACAGTAGTCGCTAATAACTAGCGTAAGCGCCGCTAAGTGCTCGATCTAGCGTAAGAACCCTCTATTAGCTAGAAATAGCAGCTACTATACTACTAGCCTCTCTAGTAGTAGTCTATTCGCAACTATAAAGCTAAAATCTACAAACGCTAAACCTATATAACCTAAGTCTATAAGTACTATATACTCTATATTATACCTACTAACCGCTAGGTACAATAATAAGAGAATAGATTTAGCGCTACTACCTACTATACTAATAACTAAACTATCTCCCTATCCCTCTTATAGCTAGCGGTACCCCTCCTATAAGCGATAGTTTATAGGAGCTCCTTGTTTCCCTAGTTATTATATAAGAAGCCGAAGCTAGGGGGTTGCTCTATAGACTAGCAAGCGCTATACTCCTCCTGCTCGTCTACCTCTCTAATAACAAAACCGCTCTAGTCAGGGGTATCCGCAAAGCGTATAGCGAGCCCGCCTCGACCCCTCTAGTAGGCCCTAGCGCGGCCGCTTACGCCGCTATAAGCTAGAAGGCCCCTAGAGGGAGCTTGCCTAAAGCCTAGGGACCTGCCTTAGCTATAGCCTTGCTACGTAGGCTGCTACTATCCTTATACGTTGCTACTAAAACCAGGTCCTCTACCGCCTTAGGCGCCCCTACGCTATAACTACCTAGCGCTATAGGCGTTACCGCGGTCCCTTCAGCCTCTATAGCCTACTTAGTATACCCTTACAATATAGTCGGCCCTACTATACTTATAGTATAAGCTACTTGCTCTACGCTATTCCTTCTCCTAGGGGGTAAGCGCCGCGAGCGTTACTATATCGATCTCTATCGCGTTAGGTATCTGCCTCTGCCGTTATTGTTACTACTACCCCTAGTTCCGCTACTCCTAGTTCCGCCGCGTAGCTTCCGCCTAAAGTCCTCTCCCTCTAGGTTAGTCGTAAGCTAGCTAGCTAGCGTAGCCTAGAGCTTAAAGTTATTAGCTAGCGGGAGTACCGCCTACGTAACTATAGCGCTCGAAAGGCAGGGGGAGATCTTAAGCCGGAGTATCCGGACCCTCGTTACGTTATTAACGCTAGTAGTATTAGCTAGGGTAGTAAATTCGGTAAAGAAGTCGTTAAACGCTACGAACTTGTTCTTCTACGCTAGTAGTTCTAGCTTATTGCTTGCTATAGTAACTATATTATATATTATATACTAGGTATAGAGGGTCTTTAGGAGGTTAGACCTAGTCTTCTATAGCTATACTACTATACTATATAGGTTCTCCTTAACCTGCTTGAGCTTCGCTATAACTACCTGGCGCGCGCTACCGCCCAGTATAGCCTTTATATATAGGATCTTAGTATACTTGTCTAGGAACTCCTATAGGCGTATTCGCTAGCGGCTACGTACCTTGTCCTCCTAGTCTTCGAAGAGTAGGGTACGCTTAATAGTATCCTTCTCCTCTCTAGTAAACGGATTAGGGTAGAGGAGGGAGATCGATACGCTATAGCCGCTACTAGCGCTACTACTACGAGCCTAGTCTAGGGCTATCGCTATTAGCGTTCTCTAGTTTGCGAGCAGCAACTTATACTCCTTAAGCTCCTTCTCGAGCGCTATACTAGCTACAATAGACGCCTCGAACCTCCCGATAGACTTATCGAGCTTTCTCTTTAGCTCGCTAACTATTGTATTTATAGCTATAGCGAACCCTAAGAGGTTATACCCTTTGTCGTTGTCGATCGATACTATAAAAGCGGGTATAGTATTAGAGACCTTATCCTACTATTGTTCTTTTAGAGCTACGCGTAGCGCTACGAGTCTTAGCGGTAGCGACGCCGCAAGGTTAGCGCCGCTTATTATCTTCGCGCTTATCTTCGTAGGAGCGTTGTCCGGTTCGTCGGAATACTATAGTCCTGTTCGTTAGAGTCTTATAGTCCTGTTCGTCGGAGTCTTATAGTCCTATTTAGCAGACTGCTATTGTATGTAGGATGCTTGTCCTAGTAGTTAACTCGTACTATATAGGTAGTTAAGAAATAAAAACAAAGCCTAGTACGTTAGGAAAAGAAGCGTTCTAGTTAGTCTAGTACGCTCTCTATTCTAGAGCAGACAACTTAGCTATACGCGCAAGTTGAGAGTACAACCTACTATAACGGTCGTATATAACAAGGTTGTACAATAGTGCAACCTTCGTAGGAGCTTGCGAGGGCTAAAGGCTCTACGCGGCGAGCTCTACCTAGTGTAGAGCTACGCTCCTCTAGCTACAGGGTGCTTAGCTAACTATATAGCATAGCACCTGACATGGCACATGACACAGGCTGTGCCTGTGATATAAAGGTTACTAGTACCGTCGCTCTTATAAGCTCTAGCTTACTAGGGATCCTAAACTTAACTATATTTACTATATAGAAATCTAGTCCCTAGGTAAACCCTACTTTAGTAACTCCCTAGATCTCTAACCTTATTAGGCCCTTTAGGAATACTACGAAGATTCTATAGGCTTCCTTCGCCTACTCCCTAAACGCTTAGTAGATCTACTAGTTGTTCTTAGTATACTATTCCTTCGCTGCTTTATCCCTAAAGGTAATAATAGTGTCCCTACTAAGGAGCTTCCTTATAGTAACTACTCCCTTTTATATAGACTAGTTATTAATCTCCTAGATAATCTTTAAGGGGGTTTTCTTTATAAGGTTAGCTAGTAGGCTATTACCTTAGACAAGGATTTCCTTAGCGATCCTTTAGGGGATTGCCTTTATAGGTTGCGCTTAGGGCGCTAGGGCTCCTGCTATAATCGTTACCTAGGAGTAGTTAGGACCCTATCCTACGCTTGTAGTAGCTAGGGCGCTTATAAGCGCGGCCTGTACTTCCTTAGCGACGATCTTCCTTATAGTTATATAGTTAAGGCCTTCTAGGCCTCCTTAAGCGCTCTATAGCTAGTTAATAGCGCTCTATACCTAAGCTAGGATCTCTCTTGCTACTCCCTAGGTAATGTTCTTCTTATTTAGGCTAACTAAGGCGACTATACTATCGAGTATAGCCTTAATATTGCCTAATCTACGTTGTTCCTAGTAGGGGGGGGGTTAGTACTACTACTATTAGTGTTAATAGGGGGGTTAGCGGTAGGTCTACTAGTAGTTATAGAGGCTACTTAGGGGCGCTCTATAGGGGGGTTTAGGTCCGTTATACTAGGACTTAGATAAGCCTTTTAGAGTAGGTAGGGTGCTCCTAGTAGCGGGGGCAGGGGGGAGAAGGTCGCTATTAACCTCTATGCTAGGTCTAGTATAAGCTATCGGGGCTAGCGCTAGGTAGGGACGCTATAGATCTAGGTTATAGGTCTAGGCGGTATAGAAGAAGATTTCTAGGAGCTATACGTAGCTCGTTTTACCTATCTTCCTACGCCTATAGTACCTACGTAGCGTCTCGCGCGTAGATGCACTCGATATAGTTAGATAGAGCTCGTCGGGAGCTTTCTAGCGATGTAGGTTTCGGCCGTTTTGGCGCGCTGCTGCACTAGTTGGTGCGGGCCTGTTTGCGAAGAAAGTTTTTCGAGGCGGCTATTTACTATACCTAGGTAGTAGATAATCTAGAAGTTAAAGCGTAATAAGAACTCTAACTAGCGTATATAGTATAGCAATAGCTACTTCGTTATACCGAAGGTCTATAGGTTCTTATAGTCTATAATAATATCGAACCTTTTAGCTATACCTTCGAGCTTAGGGCGCTCTTCTTTAAACGCCTTAATAATTATAAGGAGCTCCTTATTATAGATATTATAGTTATACTTTGCTATAGTATACTTCGCTAAGAAATAAGTAACTAGATATATCTTACTATTATCCCTTTCCTATAGTAGCGCTCTACCTACTAACTAGTCTAATGTATTAACGTCTACAATAGCGCGCTTCTCCTAGTTATATATCTATAGTACAAAAACTTTCTTCGCAAACAGGCCCGCACCAACTGGTGTAGCAGCGCGCCAAAACGGCCGAAACCTACATCGCTAGAAAGCTCCCGACAAGCTCTATCTAACTATACCGGGTGCATCTACGCGCGAGACGCTACGCAGGTGCTGCAGGCGTAGAAAGATAGGGAAAACAAGCTATATGCGGCTCCTAGAAATCTTCTTCTATACCACCTAGACCTATAACCCGGATCTACAACAGATCTACCTAGCGCCGGCCCTAATAGCCTATACCGGACCTAGTATAGAGGTTAATAGCGACCTCCCCCCCCCTACCCCCGCTACTAGGAGTACCCTACCTACCCTAAGAGGCCTATCCAAGTCCTAGTATAACGGACCTAAACCCCCCTACGGAGCGCCCCCAAGTAGCCCCTGTAACTACTAGCAGACCTACCGCTAACCCCCCTATTAATACTAACAGTAGTAGCACTAACCCCCCCCCTACTAGGAACAACGCGGATTAGGCGATATTAAGGCTATACTCGATAGTATAGTCGCCCTAGTTAGCCTAAACAAGAAGAACATCGCCTAGGGAATAGTAAGAGAGATCCTAGCCTAGGTATAGAGCGCTATAAACTAGCTATAGAGCGCTAAAGGAGGCCTAGAAGGCCTTAACTATACGACTATAAGGAAGATCGTTACTAAGGAAGTATAGGCTGCGCTTATAAGCGCCCTAGCTACTATAAGCGTAGGACAGGGTCCTAACCGCTCCTAGGTAACGATCGCGGTAGGAGCCCTAGCGCCCTAAGCGCAACCTATAAAGGCGATCCCCCGAAGGATCGCTAAGGAAATCCTTGTCCGAGGTAACGGCCTACTAGCTAACCTTACGAAGAGAACCCCCCTAGAGATTATCTAGGAGATTAATAACTAGTCTATATAGAAGGGAGCAGTCGCTATAAGGAAGCTCCCTAGTAGGGATACTATTATTACCTTCAGGGATAAAGCAGCGAAGGAATAGTATACTAAGAATAACTAGTAGATCTACTAAGCGTTCGGGGAGTAGGCAAAGGAAGCCTATAGGACCTTCGCGGTACTCCTAAAAGGTCTAACAAGGTTAGAGATCTAGGGAGTTACTAAAGCGGAGTTCGCCTAGGGACTAGATTTCTATATAGTAAATATAGTCAAGTTTAGGATCTCTAGTAAGCTAGAGCTTATAAGAGCGATAGTACTAGTAACCTTCGAAAGCTAAGACAAGGTAAGAGCAGCGTATAACTTCGGAGTTATCTAGGACGCCTAAGTACTAGACTATAAACTATACTAGGTAGCGCTCGAGCTAAAGTAGTACTTTAAGTACTAGAAGTAGGGATATATCTAGAGGTACTACCCGAAGGAACCCCTATACGGAAGATATAGGGTAAGGGCCTATAAAGTAGGAGGAAAGGAAGAGGAGGCCTAGTACCCTACCTATAAGGGCTACCTCCTACTAAGGTGCCTAGCGTACGGCGGAAAGTATACTAGGTGGTCGAAGGAGTGTAGGGAGAGGGTAAGAGCGTAGGAGGGGGCTAAGGAAGCGTACTAATATAGGCCTAGAATATTCGAACCTACTAGACCGGAGCCTACGAAGCTACTGTTCGTATTTATACGCTAAGGCGTAGAGGAGGAGGATAGAGAGGGATACTAGAGGGTCGGAGCGAAGAGGCCTAGGTTCCTAA
>MU853437.1:215152-225185 GCA_033297235.1 Trichocladium antarcticum | reverse complement strand
AACTAGAGGATAGGGAGTATAACTAGGGTCTAGAGAACCTATAGAAGAAGAGGAAGAGAAGGTTATCCCTATTGTAACGCTATTAGAGAGCGCTTAAGAACGGACCGCGGTAGACCTTATCCCTGCTAGGATCGAGAGCGGTAGTTATTCCGAATAAGCTTATAAGGAGGCTATAACTAGCGAAGAAGGTAAACGGGCGTAGGTACCTATAGGCGCCGCTACTACCGAAACGACTCCTAAAGCTACTACTATATAACAAGGCGATTAATAAAAACGACATTAAGATACTAAACGCGCTAAACTTTATACTTTTCTACTGCTAGAAGGGTGTAATGGTAATGTACGTAATGGTTAACTAACTAGAATAAGCAATACTAAACGAGAAGAAGGATAAGGAGAGGGCTATACTCTACGCCCTACTAGACGACTTTTATAAGTAGATATTAAACCGCGAAGGCTCGCTAGAGGACTATACTTTAGTACTCCTAGAACGGCACTATAAGTTCGTAAACGCCCTCTAGAGTAACGTAGAGACAATTTATAGGATTATAAAGGAGGACGCTTGGAAATTCTTCAAGAAGAGCAATAAACCCTAGCTAACGGTAATAGATATCTTAAAACGCCTACTAGCGGAATATCGCAATACGTTCGAGACTTTTCTTCCCTAGGAGGCGGATACGCTACTACCATATAGATTATATAACTATAAAATCAAGCTAATACTAGGAAGTAAGCTACTGTTCTTAAAGAACAGACCGTTCTTACTAATAGAACTATATATAGTTAAGCGCTAGCTAGATAACTACCTAACGAAAGGCTTTATCTAACTATTAAAATTAAGTATAGGAGCGCCTCTACTACTCGCCTAGAAGCTAGGAGGTAGAGTGCGGATTTACGCTAACTTCTAAGGTCTAAATAACGTTTCGATAAAGAGTTAATATCTAATACTACTAATTAAGGAAACACTCGATTCTATCTATAGAGCGCGGATCTTTACGAAGCTAGATATTATTGCAGCGTTTAATAGAGTCCGAGTAGCGGAAGGCTACGAATGGTTAATAGCGTTTGTAATACAATTTAGCCTCTACGAATCGCTGGTTACACCGTTCGGGCTATAGGGAGCGCCCGCTACGTTTTAGTACTATATTAATAACACGCTATACGATATACTAGACGTATACGCTATAGCGTACCTAGACGATATACTAATCTACTCTACGAATATAGCAGACTATATCAAGTAAGTAAAGGAGGTACTAAAGAGACTACACTAGGTAGGGCTCTAGGTCGATATTAACAAGTACAAGTTCTATACTATAAGAACGAAATACCTAGGCCTAATTATTACGCTAGGTAGCATCGATATAGATAAAGAGAAGGTAGTAGCTATTACATCCTAGGAACCGCTAACAACGAGGCGGTAGCTACAACGGTTCTTAGGCTTTACGAACTTCTACTAACGATTTATTAAGAACTTCTCGGGAGTAGTACAGCCACTTTATAACCTTACGAAGAAGACAATAAGCTAGGAATAGAGCAGACTATACTATCTAGCTTTCGAATAACTAAAAACGTGCTTCTCGATAGTACTAGCGCTAAGGATCCACAACTAGGACAAGCCCGTAGTCGTTGAAACTAACGCTTTAGACTAGTTAGTAGGCGGAACGCTACTATAGCAAGACAATAACAGCGACTAGCACCTAGTAGCCTACTTTAGCGTAAAGCACTTGGTATAGGAATGTAATTACAATATCTATAAGATTAGTAGTAATTAAGGCACTAGAGGAATAGCGACCAGAACTAGAAGGAGTAAACGGCCGGTTTAATATTATTACGGACTATAAGAACCTTTAGACCTTCGCGACGACGAAGTAACTGTCCCTAAGGCATATACAGTAGTCCGAATTCCTATTACGATTTAACTTCCGTATTATCTACCGGCTAGGATCGGCAAACGCAATGCTAGATACGCTAAGCCGCAAGCTAGAACATATACTACAGGGCGTAGAGGATAACCGACTCTAGAACTATAAGAGGCTACTAATTAACCTAACTAGTTCGATCCAGAGACATTTGAACTACTGAGACTGTATGACGAGGCGATTACAGTTAACTAGTTAGACCTATTAAGATATATCGACGATCTGCTAAACGAAATGTATATAAGCTCGGATCTACTAAAGGCAACGCTTAGGGCGCTAGCAGACCCTAGGACTAGAGCTTAGCTAAAGGACATTAAAACGAGGCTTAAAGTGCTATACGCGGAGTGCTATACTATCGTAGGTAAGGTATATTACTATAGGAGAATACTTATCGACCTAGACAACGACAAGATATAACTACAACTGATTTACCGAACCTACGTATCGGGACCTAGGGGCTACCTAGGAAGAACCAAGACTATCGACCTAATAAATCGGAAATACTAGTAGACTGGGATAACTAGTACTATTCGCGATTACTATAACGCCTGCTTGCTATATAATAAGACGAAAACGCTAAGGGTACTGCCGACGGGCTTTCTAAAGCCGCTACTAGTGCTACTCTTGCTATAGCAGGATATATCGGTAGATTATATTACACTACTGCCGCTATATATAAGGAGAAACCGAACCTTTAACTATATTGTAGTAGTAGTAGACCGACTAACGAAAATACGCTACTTTATCCTAATAGAGACCTTAGAAGTAGATAAGTTAACGGACCGCTTTATAGAACGGGTCTATAGCCTATATAGCCTACCCGAGACGATTATATTAGACAAAGGTATATAGTTCGTTTTAACGTTCTAGAGAATACTATCGTTAAGATTAGCAGTAACTTTAAAACTATCATTAGCGTTCTACCTATAAACGAACGGCCAGACTAAACGGATTAACGTAGAGTTAGAGTAGTATTTACGCCTTTTCGTCAACTAGGTATAGGATAACTAGGCGGATTAGGTACCGCTTATAGAGTTTATAGGGAATAATATATTGTTAGAGATAATAGGAGTGTTACCCTTCTTCGCGAACTATAGTTTCTACCTACGTATAGGCGTAGAACCGAGCAGACTATACCTACTAGAACTCTTAGAAGCTTAGAAAAGGGAGTTTTTCTAGGCGATAGAGATATCTATATACTTTAAAGTAGTGCTAGATATAGCGAAGGCACTAGCGAGGCAAGCGTAGGACCGTTATAAGATTAACGCGAACGCTAAACGTAGCGACGCCCTAGTCTATAGAATTAGTAATAAGGTAATGCTTAATATATAGCATTATAAGATAGGGCGCCTGACAAAGAAGCTTGAACTACGCTAGGAGGGACTATTCGAAGTTACTAAAGCGGCGTTATACGCGGTAACGCTACGCCTTCTAGCAAATATAAAGATATTCGATACGTTCTATGTATTACTAGTTCGGCTATAGCAGGGTAAGCAGGGAATCCTAGGGTAAGCTAACGCGTAGAGAGATGTAAGGGCGAACCGTAGTAGGGAAGTAAGGCGCTAGGACGACGGCGTTAAAGTAGTTAAATAGAGATTTAAAGAGATTCGAGACTTTAGGAAAGTAGAGAATAGGAGGTAGCAATACCTGGTCAAGTAGGAGGGCTACGCCTAGCCGACTTAGTAGCTAGCAACGGATCTACGCGGTTGCGATGATACTATTTAGAAGTTCCACGATACTAATCCGAACAAGCCAGGGCCCCTAGCGTAGGTGCCGAGAAGGAACTGAAGCTACGATTCGAACGTTAGGACCGTAGGCTTGATTTGAAGAGGAGGCTTGTTTTAAGGGAGGGTAGTGTCACGGGTCTAGCCGTAACATATGGCCGTATGGCTATTGCGGGCCGTATAGCCATTGTAGAGCGGTTGTGCGATGTGGGGCCTGTAGAGCCTGTAGCATGTGGAGCCCGCCGCAGGGCATATCCCCGGCGGGCCACACCTACGATCTTGAGTTCCTTGTACAACCACATCGAATATATACGTACCCTAACATTGGGCATTTACCACCCGTGATACCTAGGCTACGACTAGTTAGACCGCTAGCTCGGTCGATCTACTCGCCTAGTTACCTATCTACTTAGTAGGGAGCAGCCTATAGACCTCTGCCGCCGCTATAATCCTTCTTGCTACTACTGCCTCGATCACCTTCCCTATAGTTAGGAGCAGCGTAATAGGGCGGTAACCTCCTAGGGTATAGTATATGTCGGGTGTCTTTCCTAGCTTGCGCAGGACTACTGTCTTAGCTCTCTTAAACGTAGCTAGGAACTATACTAGCTATAGGTACCTTATGGTTAGGGCCGCGAGGATCTAGCTTAGTAGTTAGCCGTATGCCTTTAGGAATCCTATTAGGAGTATATCCTCCTCTAGGGCCTTCTATAGGCTCGCTTTATCCTATACTGCTTCTATCGCTAGGAAGCTTATAAGCTCCTAGACCTTAAACCTCTATTCCTACTTCTCCTTAAGGTCCGGGTCCTAGATATCGCTAAGGTCTGCCCTTAGGCTTAGGAAGAACTTCTTCGTAAGCGCCTCCGCCTTGTTCTAGTACGTCGTTAGATCTAGGCTACTATCTAGGCCCTTTAGGGCTAGGAGTTTTAGTAGCTTAGGGGGGAGGAAGCTCCTAAGCCTTACCTAACGCTTAAGCTACTATAGGGTCTCCTCCCTAGCTTCCTCGATTATCTTCCTCTAGGAGCGCCTCTTTTCTTCTGCTATTTCTATTACTAGCTCTCTTTACTTCTCGTTAAGCTTCTCCTTATAGAACTATATAAGGGTCCTCCAGAGCTCCCTCTCCGCCTCCTTTACTACCTTTAACGCCTCCTTTATCTTACCTATCTACTATAGTAAGCTCCTCCCCTTTAATTCCTTCCTCCTAGGGGCTATTACGTAGGCGATAGCTATTAGCTCTATAGCTAGCTCTTCGAACACCTCCTCTAGCCCCTTTCTCGTCTTAATCCTTACTTTTAGCCCCTCTAGTCCTCTATTGTTAAGCTATATCCTTAGTAGCAAGTATATTGCCTCTACCTTTATTAGCTTCTCTAAGACCTTCTTTTAGTTCTACCCTTCTAGCGCCTTCCCCTTTAGGAATAGGCTATCGAGCTTTACTTCGAGCACCTATAGGTAGTAGTCCGACCCTCCCCTAATCTTCTTCCCTAAATACATTATCGTTAGGTCTATTAAGGCCTAGATATAGTTGATCGTTAACGTCTTGCCCCTTTGCTCTTCTATAGGGGTTGTTATAACTATACCCTATAGGGTTTATAGGCTTAGGTCCTACTTATAAGCTAGCTTAAGGAGCTCCTTAGACTTCCTCTTATATCGCCCGAACTTATCCTAGACTAGGTTCTAAAGGTTAAAGTCTCCTACTAGGATTATAGCGTAGGCTAGGCCCTAATAGGCTAGGAGGCTCTTTAGGATAGTCTTATCTACCTTATAGTTATTATATACTAACTAGAGCTCTAGACCCCTCCTCCCTAGCTCTAGGAACTATACCCTATACTACTACGCGCTCGCCTTATATTCCTACTATCTAATGTTAAACTTCTTATATATATTATTTATTTATTCGTACTCCGATATGCCTTACGGCGCACTGGTCCTGCTACTGGTTTATATATAAAGGAAACCGTACCCCCTGAATAGGGGGCCAGGTAAAAACCCCTACCTACGCTTCTGCTTTAGCGCTTTGAATCTATTATACTACGTGTTAAAGGTAGCCCCTGTCTCCCTTAGCGGCTCGATTCGGCACTTCCTATACCCTCTCCGCTACTCTTAGCCGCTTTCGCGGCTATCGTAGCTTCTAGTTGTAGCCTACGAGCTACACTATACTCCGTTAGGCGCCCCGAATCCATCAACTAGCTAATAACTACCTTTGCTAAGCTCTTGTACGGCTATATAGCTCGTTATAAGACGAGCTGTAGATCCTGTTGTAACTGTATTTGTAACTCCTCCTAGGTTCTATACTTTGGTAGATCTTTGTACTATACTACTAGGTGTTCGATCGTTTCTTTGCCCTCGCTATACTTATAGTATAGCGTAGTAATCTCTAGGACGTTCACCCTGTTTAGGTACTCCTAGAGGCCGATGTCCCTGCTACGCGCCTAGGCGAGCAAGGAGCTCTAAGCCTTGCTTAGACCCTTATATCTCTTAAAGGCAAGGTCTATAAATAGTTATACTAGGGGGTCCTTATCTACTAAGCGGTATATAGGTCTTCTTGCTCTTATTACAAGCGCGGCGCGCCTCTCCTAGGCTGCTATCTCGCGCTTCTACTAGGCAAGTTCTACTACTCTATCCGTATTGAGGGTCTTGTTCTTTAGCTTCTCTATCTTCTACTTTTGTTTAGCCTACTTGTTTGCTATAGCTACTACTCTCTCGACCGCTATTAGCCCCTATAGGCCTAGCCTAGGCTTCCTCCTTTATATCCTCCTACTCCTCTTCTAGAATCTCCTAAATAGCTTAGTATACGCCTCCTAAATTAAGCTCGCTACTATAACCAGGGGGCGCCCTAGTCCCTCCCTTAACTAGAGGAGTAGTTTGTATATTCTAGCTTCGAAGTCGGCTAGCCGCTTGTTTAGGTAGAGGTCTACTAGTAGGACCTAGGCCTCCGTCTCTAGGTACCTAATTAGCGTAGTTCTATAGCCTCTTGCTACTACGCGGAGGCCCCTACTCTAGTCCTTCGCTAGCTTCTCGGCTATCCCCTTTAGCTCGCTCCCTTTACTAACTATAGTTAGGACGTAGTAGCTTACCGCTCTATATACTACTACGCTCCTTATATACTTTATATATACCTCCTAGGCCTTCGCGAGGCTTAGGCCCTATATCTTAGCCGCGATCCTCGTTAGCGCGAACTCCTAGGTAGCGAGCTTCTTCTTAACTGCGCTACAGTACGCTTACTATAAGAGCTTCTAGTCTAGCTAGACCCTAAGGAACCTAGCGGACTTAACTAGTCTAATATCTATATACCTACCTCTATCTAGGAGGGCGAGCTTAGCTAGGTCTAGCTACTACCTTCGGTTCTTATTAAAGTAGATTAGTTCGTACTTCTACGCTACGAACGCTATTCCCTACGTTCCCGCCTACTTTAAGCAGGTTCCTTACACTCGCTCGAGTTAGTAGATATTTACCTTAGCCGACTTTCTAAATACTAGTAGGTTCGTATTATTAGCGAAGCCCGCTATACTAAGGTGTAGGTACTCTCTCCTTAGGTCCTTATATAGTAATGTAATATATAAGATAAATAGGATAGGTAATAGGGGGGACCCCTAGGGTACCCTCGCTATAACTAGGATATTATCTATTACCTTCTTGTCAAAGTAGAGGATCGCGACCCTATCCGTTAGCTATTCCTATACCTAGAGTACTATCTACTTTAGGTAGCCAAGCTCCTAGAGCGTAGCTAGTAGTCTAATATAGTTAACTATATCGAAGGCTCTAGTAATATCTAGTTATAGGAGGGATACTAAGGCGCCTTAGCGCTATACCTTCTAGACCTAGGCTACGATTAGTCGGACCGCTAGCTTAGTCGATCTACTCGCCTAGTTACCTATCTACTTAGTAGGGAGTAGCCTATAGACCTCTGCCGCTACTATAATCCTTCTTGCTACTACTGCCTCGATCACCTTCCCTATAGTCGGGAGTAGCGTAATAGGGCGGTAGCCTCCTAGGGTATAGTATATATTAGGTGTCTTTCCTAGCTTCTATAGGACTACTGTCTTAGCTCTCTTAAACGTAGCTAGGAACTATACTAGCTATAGGTACCTTGTAGTTAGGGCTATAAGGATCTAGCTTAGCGGTTGGCTATATACCTTTAGGAATCCTATTAGGAGTATATCCTCCTCTAGGGCCTTCTATAGGCTCGCTTTATCCTATACCGCTTCTATCGCTAGGAAGCTTATAAGCTCCTAGACCTTAAACCCCTATTCCTACTCCTCCTTAAGGTCTAGGTCCTAGATATTACTAAGGTCTACCCCTAGGCTTAGGAAGAACTTCTTTATAAGCGCCTCCGCCTTATTCTAGTACGTTATTAGATCTAGGCTGCTATCTAGGCCCTTTAGGGCCGGGAGTTTCGGTAGCTTAGGGGGGAGGAAGCTCCTAAGCCTTACCTAACGCTCGAGCTACTATAGGGTCTCCTCCCTAGCTTCCTTGATCGTCTTCCTCTAGGAGCGCCTCTTTTCTTCCGCTATTTCCGTTACTAGCTCTCTTTGCTTCTTGTTAAGCTTCTTCTTATAGAACTACGTAAGGGTCCTCTAGAGCTCCCTCTCCGCCTCCTTCGCTACCTTTAACGCCTCCTCTACCTTACCTGTCTACTATAGGGAGCTCCTCCCCCTTAGTTCCTTCCTCCTAGGGGCTATTACGTAGGCGATAGCTATTAGCTCTATAGCTAGCTCTTCGAACACCTCCTCTAGCCTCTTTCTTATCTTAATCCTTACCTTTAGCCCCTCTAGTCTTCTATTATTAAGCTATATCCTTAGTAGCAAGTACGCTACCTCTACCTTTATTAGCTTCTCTAAGACCTTCTTCTAGTTCTACCCTTCTAGCGCCTTCCCCCTTAGGAATAGGCTATTAAGCTTTACTTCGAGTACTTATAGGTAGTAGTCCGACCCTCCCCTAATCTTCTTCCCTAAGTACGTTGTTATTAGGTCTATTAAGGCCTAGATATAGTCGATCGTTAACGTCTTACCCCTTTGCTCTCCTATAGGGGTTCTTATAACTATACCCTATAGGGTTTATAGGCTTAGGTCCTACTTATAAGCTAGCTTAAGGAGCTCCTTAGACTTTCTCTTATATCGCCCGAACTCGTCCTAGACTGGGTTCTAGAGGTTAAAGTCTCCTGCTAGGATTATAGCGTAGGCTAGGCCCTTATAGGCTAGGAGGCTCTTTAGGATAGTCTTATCTACTATATAGTTATTATATACTAACTAGAGCTCTAGACCCCTCCTCCCTAGCTCTAGGAACTATACCCTATACTACTATGCGCTTGCCTTATATTCCTACTATCCGATGTTAAACTTCTTATATATATATATCGCTACTTTTCCCTATTATATATAAACTAGGTAGTACTATAAGCTCCAGGGGCAGTAGGCTACCCCCTGTTTACTAAGCTATAGTTCCTAGACTACGATTATATCGAACTCCGCCTCCTTTAGTAGAATCTCTATATTCTGCTTTACGCCTCTAGTATTCTAGAGTATAGTTTTAAAGATTATCCTCTCTACTAGTTATACCTTTATCCTCTAGCTCGTTTTAGGTCAGGGGGATAGTTGCTGCTACTAGTAGACCCTAGGGCTAGGTGTTCTATATGCTTAGGATACTAGTAGCCTATATATTAGGCACTTCCTAGGCGCTTAAGGGTTCCGCCTAGGATCCTTAGGATCCCTGGCGCTATTGCTACGGTAGCGGCGGTCCCGACGCGAATAGGGCTATAGCTAGGCTAAACTATAGTTGGCTCTACAATATATCCTTGCTTACTACGGTAGGGCGACCTTTTAGTGTTAGGAACCTAGGCCTCTTTGCTCTAACCCTCTAGTATCCCTCCCTATCCTCCTCCTTTACGCCTTAGCGTATAAATACAAATAGTAGCTTCGTAGGCTCCGGTCTAGTAGGTTCGAATGTTCTAGGCCTATATTAGTACGCTTCCTTAGCCCCCTCCCGCGCTCTTACCCTCTCCTTATACTCCTTCGACTATCTAGTGTACTTTCCGCTGTACGCTAGGTACCTTAGTAGGAGGTAGCCCTTATAGGTAGGGCACTAGGCCTCTCCCTCCTTTCCTCCTACTCTATAGGCCCTTACCCTATATCTTCTATATAGGGGTTCTTTCGGGTAGTACCTTTAGATATATCCCTACTTCTAGTACTTAAAGCACTACTTTAGCTCGAGCGCTACCTAGTATAGTTTATAGTCTAGTACTTAGGCGTCCTAGATAACTCTAAAGTCGTACGCTACTCTCGCCTTGTCTTAGCTTTTAAAGGTTACTAGTACCGTCGCTCTTATAAGCTCTAGCTTACTAGGGATCCTAAACTTAACTATATTTACCGTATAGAAATCTAGTCCCTAGGTAAA
>MU853437.1:187143-212399 GCA_033297235.1 Trichocladium antarcticum | reverse complement strand
TATTAGTATTAACGGGGGGGTTAGCGGTAGGTCTGCTAGTAGTTGCGGGGGCCGCTTAGGGGCGCTCCGGGGGGGGGTTTAGGTCCGTTGTACCGAGACTCGGATAGGCCTCTTAGGGCAGGTAGGGTGCTCCTAGTAGCGGGGGTAGGGGGGGGGAGGTTGCTGTCGACCTCTATGCTAGGTCCGGTATAGGCTATTAGGGCTAGCGCTAGGTAGATCCGTTGTAGATCCGGGTTGTAGGTCTAGACGGTATAGAGGAAGATTTCTAGGAGCTATATATAGCTTGTTTTTCCCTATCTTCCTACGCCTGTAGTACCTACGTAGCGTCTCGCGCGTAGATATACCCGGTATGGTTAGATAGAGCTCGTTAGGAGCTTTCTAGCGATGTAGGTTTCGTCCGTTTTGGCGCGCTGCTGCACTAGTTGGTGCGGGCCTGTTTGCGAAGAAAGTTTTACCTAATATATATAGATAGATAGATAACCTTTATATTTAGATAGTATTGAGGTTTATATATATTAAAACTTTTCTCTAAGATTGTTATGTTAAGGTTTTAGCTTAGATGCTAAGGGTAGGGTTAGGCGTTTTCTTTATACACTGACTATATAAGCTCTAGCTTACTAGGGATCCTAAACGTAACTATATTTACTATATAGAAATCTAGTCCCTAAATAAACTCCGCTTTAGTAACTCCCTAGATCTCTAACCTTATTAGGCCCTTTAGAAGTACTGCGAAGGTTCTATAGGCTTCCTTCGCCTACTCTTTAAACGCTTAGTAGATCTACTAGTTATTCTTAATATACTATTCCTTCGTTACTTTATCCCTAAAGGTAATAATAGTATCTCTACTAAGGAGCTTCCTTATAGTAACTACTCCTTTCTATATAGACTAGTTATTAATCGCCTAGATAATCTCCAGGGGGGTTCTCTTTATAAGGTTAGCTAGTAGGCCGTTACTTTAGACAAGGATTTCCTTAGCGATCCTTTAGAGGATCGCCTTTATAGGTTACGCTTAGGGCGCTAGGGCCTTTGCTACGATCGTTACCTAGGAGCGGTTAGGACCTTATCCTATACTTATAGTAGCTAGGGCGCTTATAAGCGTAGCCTATACTTCCTTAGTAACGATCTTCCTTATAGTTATATAGTTAAAGCCTTCTAAGCCTCCTTTAGCGCTCTATAGCTAGTTAATAGCGCTCTATACCTAGGCTAGGATCTCTCTTGCTACTCCCTAGGCGATGTTCTTCTTATTTAGGCTATCTAGGGCAACTATACTATTAAGTATAGCCTTAATATCGCCTAATCTACGTTGTTCCTAATAGGGGGGGGTTAGTGCTACTACTATTAGTATTAACAGGGGGGTTAGCGGTAGGTCTACTAGTAGTTATAGGGGCCGCTTAGGGGCGCTCTATAGGGGGGTTCGGGCCTATTATACTAGGACTTAGTTAAGCCTCTTAAGGTAGGTAGGGTATTCCTAGTAGCGAGGGTAGGGGGGGGGATGTCGCTATTAACCTCTATGCTAGGTCTAGTATAAGCTATTAGGGCTAGCGCTAGGTAGATCTACTATAGATCTAGGTTATAGGTATAGGCAGTGTAGAAGAAGATTTCTAGGAGCTATATATAGCTCGTTTTCCCTATCTTCCTACGCCTATAGTACCTGCGTAGCGTCTCGCGCGTAGATGCACCCAGTATAGTTAGATAGAGCTCGTCGGGAGCTTTCTAGCGATATAGGTTTCGGCCGTTTTAGCTTGCTGCTGCACCAGTTAGTGCGGGCCTGTTTGCGAAGAAAGTTTTTAATATAATTATTTATAGACCTTGCCCTTAAGAGATACAAGGGTCTAAGTAAGGCTTAGAGCTCCTTGCTTGTCTAGGTATATAGTAGGGACATTAGCCTCTAGGAGTACCTAAATAGGGTGAACGTCCTAGAGATTACTACGCTATACTATAAGTACAGCGAGGGCAAAGAAACGATCGAGCACCTAGTAGTATCGTATAAAGATCTACTAAAGTATAGAACCTAGGAGGAATTACAAATACAGTTACAATAGGATCTGTAGCTTATCTTACAGCGAGCTATATAGCTATGTATATACAAGCTCAGCAAAGCTAGTTATTAACTAGTTAATAGATTCAAGGCGCCTAATAGAGTATAGCGTTGCTTATAGGCTATAACTAGAAGCTACGAAGGCTATAAAAGCAGCTAAGTATAGCGAAGAGGGTATAGGAGGCGCTAAACTAAGCCGCTAAGGGAGATAGGGGTTATCTTTTATATATAGTATAATAGATTCAAAGCGCTAAAGCAGAAGCGTAGATAGGGGTTTTCACCTAGCCCCCTATTCAGGGGGTATAGTTTCCTTTATATATAAACTAGTAGTAGGACTAGCGCGCCGTAAGGTATATTAGAGTACGAATAAATAAATAAATAAATAAATAATAAATACCTATAACTAGCTATATAGTATAAGCTAGGCCTAAAATAAATAGGCGTTGATCGTATAGTATCTATAGCAATATATTCAATCTACCTAGTAGCTTAATTCGACAGTACTCTATACTTTCCTACCTATCTAACTACTATCTCCATTATGAAGATTAGCTATTAGATATCTAACAAAGACCTCTATAAATGCCTTGTCTAGCCACTACAACCAATATTTAGTAGGTACAGCCTGAGCCACCTGCAGTTACATACCGGGCCACCTGCCCAATCCCGGGTAATTTCCAACACTACGCTAGCCTCGTTTTAGCTCCGGTGCCCCACTATTATGACAACGCCAACAAAAACAATCACGGGACTTCTAGTCCACGCTCTCAAACCACTCTCCCACTTGTTGGATGGGCGTTCCCGGCACCTCTTCCACTAAAGAAACCCACCATGGACTCACCGGCGCGCCGCCCGCAGCACCGCCCGCAGCACGCGGTGCATGCATTCTCGCTGAGGTACCTGCTTGTTGTGCCGATTTTGCTGGCCGGGCTTACCGGTTACGTGCTCTTCCAGCACAGCGACACCAACATTTACATGATCTATAGCCAGTGCCACGCCAGGTCGCGCATCCCATGGTTGTCGCACATTCCGCTGGTCGGGAGCCTGGCCTGCTTCCTCGTCAGCTTTTTCGAGGAGGCCGTCGCGTCGGTGCGCGCCTTCGGTCTCATGGGCGTCATCCTCTCCTTCCTTGCCGGTCTCCTGACCGTTAGCACCGTCGAGGCGGCCCGCATCTGCAACTCGCCCAGCGTCCTCATTGCCTACCCGACAGGCCCTTGGCTTGTCTTCGACCTAGTCGGCGGCGCCATTGTCTGGGAACTCGTCATCATCCCGGCATTCTTCCACAGGAGCCGCAAGATCATCGCTGCCCGCCGTCAGGGCGGAGCCCAGCAACTGGCCGCGCCGTCGGACCCGACCTTTGGGGAAGACATGCGGCACCTAAACAAAGTGGCAGAGACGGTGGCGATCCCCGTGGCCGTCGCCATCGGCTTCGTGGTACCCGCCCTGGTGATGCTGGCGCTCGGCAACCCTATTGCCGTGCTCGTCTGGCTGTTCTTCCCCGTCTGGGTCTCGCTCGTGCGTCAGGCGGTCCGCAGGCTTGCGCTGGCCGTGCGTGAGGGCTGGAGCGCCAGCCTCCATCTTGAGTCAAGCCGGCGCGCGCTGTTGGCCATGTACGCCGTGCCCATCGTCTGCTCCATCTTGTCATACGGCGCCTTCATCTGGAGTCTGACGCAGCCCGATGATCGCAAGGAGATGACGCGCGCCACACTCAAGTTCATCACCATCGACTCTTTCTTCCTCGGATTGACCGTTCTATATTGGATTCTCGTCGAGGCCGGGTGGACGGTTGTGCTTGTCATGGTGGGAGCGTCTTTGGTTCTAGGCCCTGGCGCGGGGATTTGCATTGGCTGGATCTACCGGGAGCAAACAGTCGATCCGGACCGGAGCATGACTGTCGTGGCGGTTGGAGCACGGCGGGGCAGCGACGACGCTGGGCCGTCAGAGGAAACCCCCCTGCTGAGCTGAGATGCCCCTGCATGAGCGAGCAGAGGAGGGAAGGAATCGTGTTTGCATCTATGTAATGTCTAACGATCGATAAGGAACCCCGGGATATCACCATGACCAATGCCCTGCAATTGAACATGGATACAGCCATGTTGGTTGGCTCTCCGATACCTAAGCAGCTGCATGCTTGCCCGCCGCCCAAAAACCGCCAAAGGAAATGCCCCCCCCCCACCACAAAGCACGTGGAATGCCGATATGGGTACCTCAAATGGCGTCACACCAAAAAAAACGTGGGCAGATTCCCACCCGAACTTACCCCATGATCCAAGTAACAGACGCCAGACGGTACATGCTAGGAAAACTGGCCCATGTCGGCCCAGCCGTGCGAAAGTGCCAACCACGACTCTGCCCCAAACAGCTCGGGCCCAAAATTGAGCCCATCAGCGACCTCTTCGAATGCATTGCTCGTGTTGGTTCCAACGCTGGCTTGGGAACGCGCCGCTGCCGAGGACAAGGTTGTCACAGCCATTGGCATGCTTAATGCCGCCATGGGGGACATGGCTGCTGCGCCCATCGGCGTTGGGACAGACCCGGCCGGCATATGGTCTGCGTTTGGCATCGGCTGCGCAAGGTACGGCGTGTTGTTCAGCCCGGTAGCCAGACTGCGAGCGCGGCCCGGCGGCGCAGGTGGGATTTCGGGAAGATGCAGTCCGCTGGAAAGGAGCCGCTCGATGTCGGCTTGCTGCGCATCTACTGTGTAAGTGGTTGCTCGTCGTGATGCACGTTGGGACAAGGGGGGGACCTACGATAGCAGCAGATGCCGGCCCGGGTGTCGACTGCCGAGCGGCTCGGAGGCAGACTGTGGCAAGTTCCTGCACACGTTCCTGCGTGAATCCCATATCCCCTCCGTCCGTCTGCAGGCCGTGGTACAAGACTCTGGCACACTGAAACGCGCATCCCGGCAGGTCCAAGTCGGTGACCGGCGCACTGCTCCCCAGAGCTAGCAGCTGCGAGAACATGTCAGCCATGGCCTTGGCGTGCTCGTAGCAGCTCCGGCGCTGGTGCATGACGAAATGGCCATCCAGCTGCTGGAGCGCGGCGGGGCCAAGAGCTTCTCGCAGGCCGGGCAGAAAGAGGCGAAAGAGGTCGAGATGACACTGCCTCCACCAGACATGCGTCATGATGAAGATGCCCAGTCTGGGGGAGTAGCTGCGCAGGCGGAAATTGGCCTCGCATCCGCGGAACGACGGCGGCAATCTCGCCTCAAAGGCCTCCAGCTCTGCCACCAACTCGGCGCACTGACTCGGCAGCATGGCCAGCGCGTCCTCGGAAGACGAGAGTGCCATCCTCGAGGTGCATTGCAGGATTCGCGTGCGCATCCAGTGGATGCGGATTTGAAGAGCCATGAGCCCAAGCACATCGGGCAGTGGCGCCACGGCGCCCCCGGGCCCCGGGGCCGGAGGCCGGAGAGTTTCAGTCGGCTCCGGCAAGTCAAAGTCGAAGTTCCGTTCGTTGCACGGCAGCTGCACATGAATCTGACGCTCGGCATCGGCCCAGAGAGCGAATTCGGGCTGGCCTGCCGACAGAGACGAATCCAGCATGTACAACGACCACATCAGCCGCCGGCGCGACTCGCGTGCGAGAAAACAGAGGTCCGGGTTCTCGTGGTTTAGTCGAAGGGCCGTGGCAAACCGGCTGGCGATTGCGTGGAGCATGAAGGCGCCCGAGAAGCGCTTCGAGAGCATCCTGTGCTTGATGGCAATGACCAGCGCCTGCAGATGGGGGATGGTGGGCTTTTCGAGGTCGGCCAAACACAATGACACGGCCTCTTCGATGCAGCGGTTACCGTAGCCCTCCATCCCGGGCCCAAGGTCTGTTAGGAGGGCAGTGATGCCAACCAGTGTGAGCACCAGAGCGCGATCCAGAGACGCGGCGTGGTAGCGTTCCATGAGCGACGGCCGGTGCAAGAAGGAGAACATGGCGATATGGTGGACATGGCGGAAGAAGTTGTCAAAGACTCGGAGCGCAAGAGCATCGTCAGGATCCGCCGGCACGTGTTCGGCCGGGGCTGAGACGGGGCTGGCAGTGCTGCTGGTCGAAGTGCCGTAGTCGTTGGACGGGCCTTGGCCCATGAGCACATCATCCGGCATGGCGGCCGTCCGGGGAGAGGTGGCGGTCGGGCTCGGCAGGGGCAGTGGCAATGACCGCTTCCCGGGCCGATAGACACACTCTAGGCCCTGGGCCCGGCATCGGTCGCAGTTCGGCAATGAGCCGCTGCACCGGGCCTTCCGCGCGTGGCAGTTCTGGCAGGCCTGCCGGACTCGGCGCCGTGGTACCGAGATGGACGGCCCATTATTGTCGCCCGAGACGACCTCGACACCGACATTTTCGTCGTATGAGCAGCCAAAACCGAGCCGCTCACAATTGGCGCAGACCCCTCGTCGGCCGTCGCACCGGACCTTGCGCGCGCGACACGTCACGCACGTGGTTGCGGTCCGTTTTTGTGGATGGGGCGAGGTACTCATCATGAGATTCTTGAGATGTTAAAAAAAGACCGGCCTCGGTGGTGTCGTTGTATCATCGGCTATCGGCGACTGCTCGGCGACCTGAAGGTGTCCCCCGGCCTGGTCCTGCGGAGAGTGCTGGTGATGCCCGGTCGTCGCCCGCGTGACTCGGATGCCCCTGCCACCCTCCTTGTCGTGGTTTATGCCTTGCTGGGTGAGCGGGTGGACCTAGACCTGAACTCGGAATCGCTGCAGGCATTTCGTGTTCTAGAGCCCGCCGTCGCTGTGCCGTTGTCGCTTCACTCCCGAATCTCACAGACGAGTCAACCCGTGCTTGTGGGGTTGCTTGGTTTTTGGAAACTTCAAGCTGGCAAAGCGGAGGGCCCACACCGCCGCCACCTGGGAACCGGCCCGCCCGAGTCTTGGCATCTGGCGAAGGAGGAGCATGCGCAACCAGGTTATCCATCCGTACTCGGACTTTTCATGGGCATTGTATCGGGTTCAGATAAACAAAGCGGCATGGCAGGCAACTCATCCTACAGATGATGTACGGCTTTTCTTTCTCCTGCCATAAACCAGGTCATCGACGACAGGAACCGCGCATCACAAACAGCCAAAGTAGCCTATTAAAGAGGTGTGACTCGCATCTTCAATTGCCTAACCTAACCTCAAATGCCCCTGCAAAACTGTGAAGAACGAGAACTGCATGCTGGGACTCCGCATGGCTCCACAGCCTAACCAGGTGCAATACCGCATGCGGTCCGACGCACTGCGCACTGGCCTTCCGTTACTTACAAAGTACCAGCAGTGTTGAAGTCCTTGAGGCATTCCGACACGCGAGCCGACATGGTCTTCTCGCCCTCACGAATCCAGACCTGCAATTATTAGGGTCACGTTTGAGAGTCGCTGTGATGGGGGGATGACATACTCTCGGGTCGTACTTCTTCTTGTTGGGCTTGTCGGCGCCCTCGGGATTGCCGACCTGGGTCTTGAGGTAGTCGATGTTCTTGGTGATGTAATCACTGTGTTCACGTCAGCCGCAGGAACCACCGAGTTTACGTTTTGCCAAGTCCTACCGGACGCCAATGAGGTACGCCCACTGCAAGTCAGTATCGACGTTGACCTTGACCACACCATGCTGCGACATGTTAGTGTCTTCGATATCCTTGCGGGGTGCCTATGTCTCTTACGCTAATGGCCTCCCGGTAATCCTCCTTGCTTGACCCGGAGCCACCGTGGAATACAAAGAAGACTGCTATTGTCAGAATGTATTTTCTCGTCCGATATACGAGGACTTCGGAGCTTACCGGGCTTCTTGTCCTTGCCGCCAAGCTTCTCTGAAACAAAGGCCTGGTGCTTGCCGAGCAGCTCGGGGTGGAGACGGACGTTGCCAGGAGCATAGACGCCGTGAACGTTACTATCGAGTTGGGAATTAGCCGGTTAACACCCGCAGAGTAAGTATGCGGAATACGTACCCGAAACCAGCCGCAATCGAGAAGAACTTCGAGATGGGGCGGAAGGCTTGCTCGCTAGGGGTGGGGTCAGTATATTGTCAATGTTGCTGTGGGAGGAGCGACATACATTTGCCAGATGTCCTCGGGCCTGATTAAACAATCAGTATCTTCATTCTCGATCGATTCGCGTGGCTGGATACTCACTGAGTGTAGAGAGCGGCGTTGTCAACCTAGAGAGATGGCAGCAGACGTCAGTAAGAGTTACTCGATAAAGCCCACCAACCGAAACTTACGGCCGTGTTGTCGACACCGTCCTCTTCACCGCCCTGTAGAAACTGTCAGTGGGACATGTCTTCATTGACCGAAGGAGAAAGATGTTATCATACGGTGATGCCGATCTCCATCTCCAGCCACTGGCTCATGGGGGCCATCCTCTTCAGGTACGAGACACATGTGCTGATGTTCTCATCGACGGTCTCCTCTAACGTCTCCATATCAGCATCGTTTCAAAGACGGAGGTGTTCCAACAGCACTCCCAAATCCGCATGACGTACCAGACTGCAATTGTTAGCATGGGGCCACAACCATTCAGGTCAATACCGAAGCTGGAGAGGCATACCAAGTCGATCATGTGCGAAGAGTAGAGCGGGACGCCGTTCTTCTTGAAGAACTTCTCGTCCTCGTCAAGCATGCCATCGAGCCAAGGGAGGAGCTTCTTGGCGCAGTGGTCGGTGTGGACTGGTGCGGGCCGTCAGTAGCCAGTAACTAACCGGGGGAGGGAACTGTACGTACGAATAACGGGAATGCCATACATGGGAGCGATGGAACGGATGTAGTGGGCGGCGGCGATTGCACCGGCAACAGCGGCCTCCTGTTTCTCGGCGCTGTTCTTGATGCCCTTGCCTGCAAAGTAGGCCGCACCACCCTGGCTTGCCTGGAGGCTAGTTTCGGTGTCAGTACGGGTTCGGCCACCGCCAGACGGAGCGAGGGATGTCGCACATGATGGGGGCCTTCGCATCGCGCGCGGCCTCGAGGGCAGCGACCACGGTGCTGCTGGAGGTGATGTTTGCGGCAGGAATGGCAAAGCCCTTCTCACGGGCGTAGGTGAAGAGCTTCAACACATCCTCGCCTGTCCGACAGTCAATTCCTACTTCTCCGATAGCGGCGGATGATATTCGTACCGTAGATAACGCCGACGGGCAGGTTAATATCCTATGGAAAGGCAGCAGTCAGTATAAAGACACATGAATAGAGATCAAGAGCGACCCGGACCCGGACATTTCGTCGATACGTACCTCGAGGAGACCCATTCTGATGACGTTGGCAAAGTTGATGGCGGGGTAAGTTGGTGCGTGTTGCGATTGAGCTGCCAAAGATTAGGTATTGGATGGGCTGTTCAAGGAGACAAGTGGAAAAATTAGGAGGACATACAGCTCAGAACTCGTAGAAACAATCTGCCGTAGCCGGTGAGGGATTTGTATGACGCAGTTCTTTGGAAGGGAAAGTAAAAGAAATGGAAGTGGGATGAGGGTGCGGGGTCGGTCAATGCGGAAGCTGAAGACATGAGGGGCAGCAGTCACTTCGCTTCCACCGCGGGGCACTAGAGGTGGGGTGATACTGCCGTATCGGGCGCTGTGGTGTGTTGAAATTTACGTCACAGCTTCTTTTGCTCCACTGCGCGACTCCACGTCCGCTCCGCCCGACCAAGTCCACTGGCAACGTCACTGTCAATGATTCACAGTCTTGTCGGTTGTCAATCTCTCAATTTATCCATGGGGGTTTTTCCATCATTTCTACACAGATTGCGGACTGCCAGCGCCGAGCATCAAAACGAATGGTCGGCATAAAATGTAGCTTATCAGTTTTGGGCCACGCCACCGTTCGGTTCCATGGCCCCTTCCAGCCGCCTGCCTCCCGCGCCGCAGCGGAATCTGGTCTTGGCCCGGGTGCTGGGCGTCTAGGCCGGCGGAAACCGGGAGTAAGCATGTGAGACAGGGGGGACAAGGGAACACTCTGGAAGGACCCGATGGGTCTATCGTGGCTGTTGAAGACTGAGTCCAGGTCGGAGTCGAGAATCTAGAGCCTCGCCCAACCACCAGCCAGGTCTCATCGAAGTTTGGACTCGCGTGCTGCTGGGTAGTTTGGTTCTCTCTCCGTACAAGAGCGTGCAAACGGCAAACTTGGACTGCAAAGCTGAATCTGCTATAGGTAGTTGCCGTGATATTGATCGAACCCAAAGACGATTTAATACAGAGGGAAGTGTTGGCTGGTAATAGGTATTCCGCATACACCCTCATAACGGATACCCTAACATTCACCTGTGTAGCACGTCCCAAGTAGAGGCCAACACGAGGCTCTATGAGCCTGTTCTTTTTCTGATTCGGACCGTGGCCTGGAAAGGCGGCGCTCTGTTCAGGCCAAACCACACATTGGGCGGGCGGCTCCCCTGAATCGCAATGTCGTAGTTGAGTACGAGATGGGCCAGGATGAGCTTCAGCTCGTTGGCAGCAAAGAAGCGGCCGGGGCAGGCGTTGCGACCGTGGCCAAAGGCGAGGTAGTCGGTGCTGGTGCTAGCAAAAGCCTTGGCGGCCCGCTCGACGTACTCGATGCGCTCATCGCTGCGCTGCTCAGCAAAGCGGAACGGCTTGAACTCGTGCGCGTTTGGGTATACGTCGCCGTCTTGCAAGACGACATAGCTCGGAACGACGACGGTGGCGCCGCAGGGGATCTTGACACCCGAAGGTGTGACGACGCCGCTCCTGGCCACCACAGCACGGCCCATGCCCACCGTCACAAACGAATTCAGGCGTGCCGACTCGCGCATGACGCTGTCGAGTTTGTGCATCTTGGCCAAGGCGCGCTTGTTCCACTCGCCGCCGTGCTCAGCCAGGACGCCTTCTATCTCAGCACGGAGCTCGTCGACATACTCCTGCTTAGAAGCGGCTAGATCGAGGATGGCGTTGGTGATAGAAAAGGACGACGTATGCTACCAACCATGTCAGCCGACATACTCGATAAAGACATCACTTTGTGGGGTGTTCTGGGGGGATTCGGGGGCAAAGCGGCTGCCACCGGAGCACAATGGCGCTCGCGACGGCTGTAAAGGGGTCCAAACAACACACGCTGCTGCTTACGATGGCGGCAAAGTTGAGCAGGAGAATCCGGCCAGCCAAGGTGGTTGGCTTCCACATGTAAGGGTCGCCGCTTGCCTTGGCCTGCTGGATTGACCACTGCAAAAAGTCGTTGGGCTCGGGCTCGTGCGGCTTGATTCCGCCGGGGTCGTGTTGGCGAGCATCATAGACAGCCAGCCGCTTCTCAATCTCGGGGGTAATGATCTTTTCAAAGCGCCGGGTGCGCAGACGGATCGGCAATGTCAGGACCAGCGCCACCAACGGCCGCAGCGGCTTCCACACGGCGCGTAGCACCTGGGAAATCAGGGGCACGTCTTGGGCATATGCCATGCCAACCTCGAGGAGGGCCGGGTCACGGCACTTTGGCTTGCCCACGAAGACGCGGTTCGTGACGCAGCCGACGATCTTGCGCATCGTTTCATAAACGCAGACTTCGTGGTAGTCGGTACCGCTACCCCAGTGCTGGTCAAACCCCCAGGCTGTCTCATCAGCTACATCTGGGACAAGGTGGGAGATCTGGTTTGTCAAGGTGGTTGTGATGAGCTTGTGGTGCATCGGATTGCGCACAAGATAGGGATCAACGACCGTGTAGTCGGTTTGGAGGGTTTCAATGGCCTGGGTGTGCATGTCCAACACCGAGTTGGGCTGGTCCGTAACAAACTGGATCTCGGACCGCGGCAACAAAACCATACTGGACGAGCCCAGCAACGGCATGAGTACAGCCTCGTCCCTGTATTTCTCGTCTGCCAGCTTCACGGCCGATTTGAAGTCCAGCGTGTTCCGCCATTTTGCCCGAAAGAACGGAAACCATTCTCCTTCTCTGGCACCCACGATGGGGAGCTTCGGGAGCCGTGGTCCGGCAAAAAAGAGATCGTGGATGACGAATGCGGCGAGGGCCACGGCGGGCACGAGCACGGCTGGACGAAGTAGCAGCTCCATTGGTAGATCAAGCCCGAGGTGAACTTGGAGCCTGATCGTGGCGCGAACTGGGTCTCTGGCTTTTCGGATGTTGCTTGGAGTACAAGATGATGTCGTTAATGCTGTGTGAAATCGGCTCTTTAGTTGGGAGGGGACCTAGGGTAGCATTCCCTGTCCGCCTCCCGTGCTATAGCTGCCACGCTGGTTCCATTCATCCAGGTCGGATGACTGTCTCGCTGCTGGAGCTGTTCCACCCCACTCCGTCATCCCGCCACAGTAAGGACTTGGCACGTATATATCTCATGCCGTCGCCATGATTCGCTGTTGCAAAGTGGTTCTATCAACCATTTCCGGCGAGCGTGCGGGGAAATCTAACCCTAAGCGACGGGATTGGAGTCAATGAGAGAGCCGGATTTGAAGCCCAGTGTCGCGTTGATCCATTCCCATTGTTCTTGGGAAGGACCTACAACTTTTCAAGATTGTATCCTTCTCACTGCTAAGACAAGCTGGGAAGCGACTCGAACTCCGTGACGTCGTTTGGTTTGCGACGGAGAGGATATAAGTCCAGTCCCAGTAGTATTTGAGCTACTCCTATAAGCGATGCATCCAAATGTCTAATACCTTGGAAAATCTAGAGAGTACCTATCCAGTTATTGAGGACTAATGTATAGCCTTAAGGTCCGTTCGGCTAGGCGGTCTATATAATGCGTATATTACCCACCCCGGTTATACACACTGTTGTCCCCCGGCCTTTTGGCCGAGCCCGTTCCAACTTGTCTGGTGCTTCTTCTCTTTGGAGGGAGGGAAGGGCCCTGCCGAAAGCCCATTGTTGCTTGAACAGGCGCTCGGCCAGCTGTTAGACAAGCAACGGTTTCTCCAGCTAGCACGGAGCAAAGAGGACGCGGTTTATATTGTCGAGGACGTGCTAAGAACAGATACCGTTCGCATCAATAGTAGACAGGCTTCATTTGGAACGCCGGGATTACGCAGGACCTAGAAATCGTGGGTCGTGTACTCCTGTGTGTCTTTGGGTTTACCAAGAGCTAGGTCAATCATCGCGGTATGAGATATCACGCCCGGGGAAGAGATTACCATTAATAGTTGTAAGGAACACTCACCCGTTTTCCTTAGTGAAACACCGCGGTTTCTTTTCCCTCATGGCCCCCCCCCTTGGCATGCTGAGTCTGACACCCACAGGACCAAGCCTCTTGGCAACTGGGGGTCTAAATATTTGCGAGTTGTGCACCGCGCTGCAAGATGCCTGCAAAGAGTCAGACCATCAGGCACGAACGCCTGGTGGAAGCCTACTATGCTATGCAATAGATGTCAACAAGTTACAACACTCTTCTACACATAAACCAGGGGTCTCACTGGCTTCCCAATTTTGAAGCTCGGTCATGACAATGTCGGCTTCCGGATCATACTCATAGTGGGATTCAGTAATACAGATTGCTCTATAGCATACCCATCTTCGCCATCTACGATCTGGCTGTATCCAAAAGCATGAACAGATGGGATCTTGGCTTTGCGGCAATATGGAACCGCACCAATGAAATGTTCCAAGGGAATGGGCCACCCGTCAGTCCCCAGACACCAGAGACAGCCCCCGGGGGGAAGGAGCGCTCTGAGTGATGGGGTTCCGGCTCTCAATGCAACCCCATTTACCCGACGCTATGCTGGACCGTACCATACCACAATGAAGATGCAGATCAACATGAGAGATTGCAACGTCGCAAGAGCCTGTTGCCGCTGCAGCGCTTGATTATTCACCCACGGCCCCCGGGAAATCCAACGCCCAGGTTTCGATGTTGCCAACGAGTATACCGAGGTTCATTCGGCTATACAACCGGGCCCATACGACGTCGAATCGAATGTTGTTGTGACACAAAGAAAGCCGAGTGCATCAAGACATCGGCAGCATCCAGTTTTATTCGGTATACTCTCCGCCGTCGGTGGGTCGGAAGGCGATTTTGTAGCCCCGACGAGTAGGTAAGCCTTGGTAACAGGTTTGTACTTAAGGAATAGATAGGACTGCAGCACCAAGCCATGTGAAGAACTTGGCTGCACCGTGATGGCTGCAGAACCAAGGCTCTAAAACAGCCACCACGAGGCAAACACGTTTCGGGCTCTTGGCCACGCAAACTTATTATGCAGAGAAGACGGACGGAATGTGGGAAGTCGTGACACGCACATGACCCGCAGACCGGAACATGCACAATCCATCTAGCGCCTGAGAAGGCAACCCGGAATACCTGTTTCTTCAGCCAGCTGTCGTCTCAAGGCCGTGGCAAAGAGACAGAGGCGGAACCGGACATCGTATTGTTGAGCACTGGGCCGTTTGCCCGGCTCGTTGGTGCAGCGTCGCAAGGGAGACGGCATCGTGGCGCCCAAGGTCCAGGGATGGTGGTCGGAGATCCTGCCCTTCCTGGCGCTAGGTGCGCTTCAGGACCTGGTCTCGGCAGCGGCAGTCGCAGTGCAGTCGTGCCATGCGTTCGGACGGACGGATCAACGCCACCAACAGCAGGGGCCACTAGTTATGTAGCATGGGCAGCGCGGCATTTGAGACGGGAGACGGCCACAAGCTGACCGTGCATTAAGCCCGCCGCTTGGCTGGTTGGAGCAATCTGCAGAGTGAACCAAGACCCAAAGTTGGGGCTGTCAGGGTACGCACAGACCCCGAGCCATATCGTGGCCACGGTTCTACCGAGAAGGGGGAACATCGTCGCGCATCATGGCACCTTGTGCACAGTCGGTGGTGACTACTATGAATGCCGTCTCCGACTCCGTGATAGCCGCGGCGGAAGGGAAGGCGCCAGGGGCGGAAGGAGGGGGAAAGCAACCAAACACGGGGAAACGTTATAATGATGGCACGATACAAAGCTTGAATTGGACATGGTTGGGTGGGCACGGCGGAGTCTCCGTAGGCATTGCGGAGTGGACTCGGTCGAGTTGGACCCTGGGTCCAAGCTCTCTGGGGAAATTGCGGGTTACACTAAGCCGTTTGGGGCCTGCTGCCTGGGGGTGATCTCAGATCATATGGAGGAAGAAGGGGAGGCGGAATCTGGCATTTTGGCGGAGATTCTGGCGGAGATTCTAGCTGAGACAAGATCCCTTAACCTGGGGAAGTGGGAACCATGCTCAGAGGCTCCAGGAGTTCAGCATTGCTTTGACCCCCGGAAAAAAAGGAAAACGAGGAATCTTGAACATGGTATTTCTTGCTTGCATGCTTCCAGAAGCATTCTCCCCCGTCCGTCTGCACTCCCTCTCTACGCCGTACGCTAGGTATGCTCGGGTTGGGCGTTCCGGGCAGCTGCCGAGATACACGTGTCGAACTGCGCTCAGGCACTCGGGATCGGGGGATTTGCCAGACGATCCACGAGCCATATACCGGCGGCGCCTTCCCCCGCTGGGTTGAGATGCTTCGGACGAAGCCACCGTTCATGCCGACATGCCCAGCTATTCGCTGCTGGCTTAGCATTCAATTACCCATCTGCCCGAAAGCTTCATCCGCCGCACCGTTGTGGCAGCCACGTGTGGATGTGTGGGATGGGATTTTGGGATGCGGGGCGTCCTGGGCGTCCTGGGCGCGCCCGGGGCATCTTGAAGCAGGTCCGGCGACATGTTCGTCACTCGCGCGCCGGCCAATGGCGGGGCTCCCTGCTGGCCAAGCCGGACCTAGTGGACGGATTTGTGCTCGCGGTGGCGCCTGCCGGGGCCCCTGAGTGGTTGCTTGGTCTAGACCCCGCGTGGAATCTTGCAATCTCGCACCTTCCCTGCCAGCCAAGAGGCTTGGCATGGCCGTGTGGATTCGCCAAACATGGCGGACGTGGATCGTTGCCCATCGGCCCGCCATGGGCCATGTTTGATGCGGCTCGCTCCTTTTTGGCGGATGACAGGGCCAAACAACGCACTATACGCTCTGTGATGCCATTTGTGGTGCCAGATCGGTAAAGAGCCTTGGCAGCTTATCACGAGCCGCCCACACGGCGCACGCTGCGCAGGCCGGTCCTCGGCGCCCTCGGACGATCCGCCACTTGTGTTCCCCGATGAGACAGTGCGAAGCCATCGAGTTTCGTGTCGACCCGTGAAGGCTGAGACCTATCCCACTCGCGGAGGACGAGCTGAGCTCGCCATCGGTCCATTTCCTGGGGAACAAATCCGATAGCCTGGGTGGGATCACTCCGCCCGGCCGTCCACGGCAGCGGCCAGCCGGAGTTTGCCTGGGCCAGGATCTGCAGTTCGTTGTGGCCCACCTCCCGTGTCTCTCCTCGTGTGCGGATGTGAGCTTATGCTGGTACATATAAGACAGACGGACCCGGCCAGTCTCTCACCAACTGGTTCCATCAACCAACAGCTACACCGGGTTCTACACAGGTTACACGCAGGAAACTCTGTGTCTTTGCAACCCCGACCTTGTCTCAGCCATAGTCTTTGGCCACAGAACACCACACCCATTCCCCGATGGGTTCCCCCAACGAGGTATCGGCCCCCCACGCGCCGACCACAGAGTCCGACAGCATCAACGAGAAGATCGTCTTGAAGGGAAGCCAGATCGACGATGTCCATGCCGAGAGCGCGGGTTGGGATGAGACGTCAACCAGGAAGCTGATGCGCAAGATCGACCTCACGCTCATCCCATTCTTGTCCCTGCTCTACCTCCTGTCCTTCTTGGACCGCTCAAACATTGGCAATGCCCGTCTCGACACGCTCGAGCGCGATCTCAATCTCAGCCCCGTGAAGCTGCAGTACAACGATGCGCTCGCCGTCTTCTTCCCCTTCTACGTCCTCGCCGAGATCCCCTCCAACCTGGGCATGAAGCGCTTCCGCCCGTCCATTTGGATTCCCAGCATCATGGTCGTCTGGGCAATCTGCACCACACTGATGGGTATCGTCCAGAACTATCCTGGTCTGATGGCTTGCCGCGCGGCGCTGGGTATTGCCGAGGGTGGTTTGTTCCCAGGCATCACGTACTAGTAAGTCGAGGCCCTGCCCTGGTTCTTCGTCTCTCAGGGGCCAGTTGTTAACAAGCGCCAACAGCATCACCATGTGGTACAAGCGGCACGAGTGCGGTTTCCGCATGGCCATCTTCTTCTCGGCGGCCACGGCGGCTGGTGCCTTTGGCGGCCTCCTCGCTCGTGGCATCCTGGAAATGCGAGGCGTCGCTGGTCTTTCGGGCTGGCGATGGATCTTTATTCTCGAAGGCATCTTGACCTTCGTCATTGGTATGCCGCTTCCACTGCAGACCTAGCGCCAGCAACCCCCCCCCCCCCCCCCCCCGCCCCCCCCATTTCCTCTCCTCCTTCTGCCTAGGTCCGCCATGGCGCTAACTCATACGTATAGCCGTGGGTGCGTACGCGATCATGCAGGACTATCCTTCCACGGCCAAGTTCTTGACTGAGGAGGAGCGCGAGGAGATCTCGGCCCGTCTGAAGCGCGACCGGTCCTCGCTCGCCGACGAGTTCGACATGAAATACTTCTACTTGGCGCTCAAGGACTGGAAGATCTGGGTCCACATGTTCATCACAATCGGCATCTACACCGGGCTTTACTCGTACTCGCTCTTCTTGCCCACCATCATCAACGATCTTGGTGTCGCCTCGTCACCCGAGATGGCGCAGCTCCTGACTGTCCCCCCCTACGTCGTCGCCTGCCTCTTCTGCGTCGCAGCTGGGTGGTATGCGGACAAGCTCGGCCAACGCGGTATCTTTATCCTTGGGTTCATATGCATTGCGTATGTTTTCTCCTTGGTCTTCCAGTCGGTCTCTGGGTATAGCTAACACGGTGGCTATAGTATCGTGGGTCTCATCATGCTGATGGCGACGGAAAACTCGACCGTGAGGTACTTGGGCTGCTTCCTCCTCGCAACGGGCATTTACCCCAATGTCCCCCTGGGCGTCGCCTGGAACGCAAACAATATTGGCGGTTCATTAAAGCGTAAGAAAAACCTTATTAACCACGCATTTGCTCAACGCTGACATTGTTGATAGGTGGTGTTGGTGTTGCGATGCACGTCGGCTTTGGCAACCTGGGCGGCACCATGTCGGCCTATCTGTTCCTCGTCAAGGACAAGCCGAGATACTTTCCCGGCTTCGGCACCCTGTTGGCTTGCCAGGTCATGTCTCTGATCCTCGTGGTATTCATGATGATCTACCTGCGCCGCGAGAATGCGCGCCGCAATCGCGAGTATAAGCCGCCGAGCGAGTACACCGAGCAGGAGAAGGTCGCTGAGCGCGAGAAGGGTGACAACGCTACATTCTTCCGTTATACCATCTAAACGGTTTGGGTTGGCTCAAGACCCATCTCAAAGAGATTAATGAGGAGAAGGCATAGTCCCTGGTTCATTGGGGCATGGGGCATTGTTCGGGGAATTTCTTGTTTCATCCTACGTTGCATCGACGGTTAGCAAGGAGATGATTGCAGAGATGTTATTTACAATAGAGTACTTGCCGTTTAATTGCGCCATTTCATTGTTTTGGTAGTGAAAAGTTACTCAATCTATGTTCTTGGTTTGTTTTAATAATACTCTCTTTGGTTCGTCTTATCTATGTTATATTTCCCTCCTCCCCCTAGTTTATACTTTGACTATTCTTCTATTTTCTTTCTTTACTCTCTTCTACTGGACACAGAGTGAGGTAGGCATTCATACGGAGTACGGCCTACAGAGATCATCACCGCAACTCAGAATAATGAGATATCGCATCTCCCCCCCCCTTTCATCATCATCGCTGCTTGGCAATCATGGCGTTTGAGTCCACCGCCTTGCTCATGACCAACACACCTGCCGTGCAAAGAGTGTCGGAGGTGCTGGCTACCACCTTGGGGTCGACGCCTTGAGTCCGCTCCGGGAACCTAACCGTTTGCAACCACTCGCGCGCGTCTTCCTCGGTATAATCCAACTCGGTACTGATGTACTTGACCGCCTCATTCTGGTTCTCGTTGAAATGCTTGATGCCACGGTTGAGTTTCTCCATCAGGTCATCGACACGCGGATCCAGGCTGTCGCCCTGGATGAGACTAGTCGAGGCGACAATCTTCCAGCTGCTCCAGGGGGTGTAGATCTCGCCAACCTTGCGAATCTCGCCCGAGTCGTAATAGCGCTTGGAGGTGAAGTACTCCCACATGAAGAAGTCGGCCTTGCCCGAGTTGACAGCGTTGCGTAGGTTCTCAAACGTGTTCAGCACGACGATGTCCGAGTAAGGAGAGGACTGTGCGTGGCTTGTGCCGACACCGGCCGTCGGAATCAGCCAGCCGCGCACGTCGGCCAGAACATAGCCCATAACAAAACTCCCCGATCCAATTCGAGAGACGCCAATCTTCCCTCCCTGGAGAAAGTCAGGCGTCGCAATCTCGGACCGATTGGCGCCCGTCGAGATTGACCAGCCTGGGAAGAGCGGGAGGAATGTCAGCAGCAGCACGGGCGGACCGATGAGGCACTGTCTCACTTACACAATGGCGTCTCGACATAGGTGCCCACGAGCTTATACCCGCCGTCTCCCTCTGCGGACTCGGACTGCTGCGCCTTGCCCAGGCCGGCGACCCAGCCCTCTGTGAGACCGATGCCAACATCGATTTCTCCGCCGCGTAGTGCTGTGATCATGTGGCCGGTCCCGGATGGGAACGGAATCAGGTCCGCGTCCAAGCCGTAGTATTTCTTGGCGAAATGAATCGGTGTTGAGAAGTGCTCGGGTACGAAGCCAACCCGGAGGGGCCGCGAGGAATCCATGGCGTCTTGGTATGTAGGTTGGGTGGTGTGTGTAATACACTATACCGATCCCGATTCGACTGACCAAGAGCGTCTGTGTGAAATGCACCAACTCGACTCTGGAACTGGACTGGATTCGTCGGTCAAATTGTGACTCGGATGGCTGCAGGAGAAAATGACGCAATGCGGGGCGCAGGGTCGATTGATGTTCTGGCTCTCTGGGGAACATTTATGATCAGACCCACCGGGTAGTATTTCATCGGCTCTCTGAAGGTGCTTCCGGAGGCACCAAGTCCGCTGTTGGTTTGGTGTTTGAGACACAGACGAGGCATGAAACTCGAAGTCTGAAACACATACAAAGTAGGCTGCTTGACTGTGGCACATTGCGCGAAAGTGTCAGGGCTACTTTGGGTATGGTCATCGAAGAGATCACTCCTGGTGACAATCCGAACCCTGCGCTGCTGGTATTGTGATTTGTATGCGAGACGGAAGGATAGATTCCAGATTGCCCGGTAGCTGTTCGAAGTCAGGAACCTAGGGAGCTCGAATCCGAAACTATGCTACCGTTGCCAAGTAGCCAGTCAAGCTTAGTAGTCATGTGTGGCTATGCATTATGATGACCGAGTCCAGGCATGGGGAATCACATACGCCTTAGTCTCAGCCGCCCACCGCCCACCAAGGCCTAGACGTCGAGCACAGGGGGCCGACTGCGGCGGTATTCGCGTTATGTACACGGGTGGAGCTCTCAGGGTTAGGGTTATAGGTGTCCATTCTTCCACATAGAAGGTTCAGCCATCAAATCCCATCCAATAGATATGCTAGGGTCTTGGCCGTGGCCGATGGTCCCTGAAGTGCAGCCTACACTCAGAAGCAGTTCGTTGTGGTCAGGCAGGTCAGGGCAACATGGCCGAACGCACCAGAAAGAACCCAACCGCTCGCGCTGCAGCAGTTTGCCGGACGAGCGAGCCGTACTGAGAATATGCACCAGCAATTCAAAGCTCGTGTAGTCTCGGTAACTTTTTTTTCTGTCGGTCTCGGTGGAATAAGATGAAGGAAGAAGAAGTAGCACTTCTCTGCCAAGGGAGTTCGAGTTACCTCGAGCCAAACGCCCAACCCTAACCCCAAACCTCAAAGCCAGCCAATAAATCAATCTCGCGCCTGCGGGGCACCCCACCTCGCTGAAGCCACCACCGCAGCCGTCTGTGAACCGATCAACAACCGACCAGGCCGCAAAACCACCAAACCATTTGCCGGCCTCGCAGCCGTGGTTCTTTCGCCATGGTTCTTCAAGATCTAGGCCGCCGTATCAACGCGGCCGTCAGTGACCTGACACGGGCACCGAATCTGGACGAAAAGGCAAGTTCAAAGCTCCGAGTTCCGCGCATCCGTCCCGAAATGTGGCAGCAGTGGGCCCCGATACAGGCCCCCAATCGCTAACTCTCTCCAACCCACAGGCGTTCGATTCTATGCTCAAGTCGATAGGCAATGCCCTTGTCGAAGCCGACGTCAACGTGCGCCTGGTCAGCCAGCTTCGCAAGTCGATCCGCGCCACCGTCAACTTCAAGGAGCTCCCGCCCGCCGTGAACAAGAAGCGCCTGATCCAAAAAGCCGTTTTTGACGAACTCGTCCGCCTCGTCGATCCCCATGCCGAACCGTTCAAGCCCAAGAAGGGCAAGTCCAACGTCATCATGTTCGTCGGCCTGCAGGGTGCGGGAAAGACGACAACCTGCACCAAGCTCGCCCGCCACTACCAGTCGCGCGGCTTCCGCGCCTGCCTCGTGTGCGCCGATACCTTCCGTGCCGGCGCCTTCGACCAGCTGAAACAGAATGCGACCAAGGCAAAGATCCCGTACTACGGCAGCCTGACGGAGACAGACCCCGCCGTCGTGGCCCGGGACGGCGTGGAGAAGTTCAAGAAGGAGCGGTTCGAGGTCATCATCGTCGATACGTCGGGCCGTCACAGGCAAGAGAGCGCGCTCTTCCAGGAAATGGTGGATATCCAGACCGCCATCCGGCCAGACGAGACGATCATGGTTCTGGATGCCTCGATCGGCCAGCAGGCGGAATCACAGGCCAAGGCCTTCAAGGAGGCTGCCGATTTCGGCGCCATCATCATCTCCAAGACCGACGGCCACGCCGCGGGCGGTGGCGCCATCTCGGCCGTTGCGGCGACACACACGCCCATCGTCTTTATCGGCACGGGCGAACACATGCTGGATCTGGAGCGGTTCGTGCCGCGGAATTTCATCAGCAAGCTGCTGGGCATGGGTGACATGGCCGGGCTGGTGGAGCACGTGCAGAGCCTGAAGCTGGACCAGAAGGACACCATCAAGCACATTAGCGAGGGCATCTTCACCGTCCGCGATCTGCGCGACCAGCTGCAGAACATCATGAAGATGGGCCCGCTTAGCAAGATGGCGGGCATGATCCCCGGCATGAGCAACATGATGCAGGGCATGGACGACGACGAGGGCTCGCTCAAGCTCAAGCGCATGATTTACATATGCGACAGCATGACCGAGAAGGAGCTCGACAGCGACGGCAAGATCTTTATCGACCAGCCGACTCGCATGACGCGCGTGGCGCGGGGTTCCGGCACCACGGTGCGCGAGGTCGAAGACCTGCTCACCCAGCAGCGCATGATGGCCGGCATGGCCAAGAAGATGGGCGGCAACATGAAGAACATGCAACGGGCCCAGAGCGCCATGGGCGGCGGGAACAAGGCCCAGCAGCTCGCCGCCATGCAGAAGCGGCTGCAGAGCATGGGCGGGGGTGCGGGGGGCGCTGGCGGCATGCCGGACATGGCGAGCTTGATGAAGATGTTGGGCGGGGGCGGGGGTGGGGGTGCTGGTGGGGGTGCGGGTGGAATGGACATGAACGCCATGATGAGGCAGATGAGCGGCATGATGGGCGGCGGGATGGGCGGCGGGCAGGGCGGACGCGGCGGGCGGAGATAAGCCGCTGTTTTTTGAGGATTGCGCCATCTGTTATCTACCTGGTAGTGTTCGCGGCAACGGTACGGATACATGTATGGCGGGTTTGCATTGTCTGGCGTCAGGGGCACGGGGCTGGTTCGCCGAGTGATCATACCAAACAACTGCTTTTCAACTGGAGTCCCTGGAAGTCATATGGCAATTGGCCAACGCCGCAACCTCTGACACAGCACTCTTCCCGCGAGTTCTTACGACAAAGAGCAGACACAGAGTTTGGAAATTGGCGCGAATCATGTGGATGCGTGTTGACCCTAGGTCCCTAACCACGGACCTTCAACCTTCGTCTCAGACTCTGAGAAATTAATTCATCCAAAGATTGTCCAATCTCGACTGTCCAGTCATCGGGCTGCCGGGCTGCCGCACCTGTCTGTGCCCAACTGCCGGGCGGCCCGGCCTGAGAGAGGCCAATTGACCATGGGATTTCCAGCAATTCGGTTTTGGATTCGTGGCGGCCTGCCCAACGGTTCACTGCGCTGCTCTGCTCGTGCCCCAATACCGTATCCGACACAATGCAGGACGGACCCGATTGACGTGAGCCTACGTGGCGGCACACCTGTCAACCAAGCGAGAAAGGCGCTTGATCCGTCGGGCTTTTTTAGGGTGTTGCGTCAGGCGAAGACCAAGGCAGAGAGCGCGGACCACGTGGGAATCCAGCGCCCACATGCCCTCCCAAGTCGCAGCTTCGAAGAGACAGCCCTATCGCAGCGACTGGCCAGCAGTGTGACCCCGTGGCGGGGCAGGAATCGCTGGGTCCGATTGGGAAGGAAGGAAGGGCCACCTCATTGGCTGACTCACAATGCCGCACAGCCAGACACACTCTCGTCCACTTTCTCCCCCCCACTGTTTGCGGCGCGGATCGATTGACAGCTCACAGCGCAGAAGGGGCTCTCTCCAGCGCTTCGCTCGGGCCGCTTTGCTGGCCGGCCTCGAGCGAGTCGAGTGATGGGTGGCAACCCGATCAGGGGTCCAAAGCGGTTCTGCGCCGGGCTTAGGTAATTCCAGTCGTTGCAGGGCGGCCACTAGGACGGGTGCAAGCCGTTGAGGCCCAACTTGGACAAATGGCGAGACTCCGGGCCATGGCCAGCAGCAAGTGCCAGCTCACAGCAGCGAGGAGCCAGTCGAGCGGCGGATAGAAATACGCCGTCCGTCTCCGTCTCTTCTGGGTCTGTCCATAGACATTGCAGCACCATCAGCGCAGTGAGAACATGAGATATCTGAATCTCAACATCTACATCACGGTCGAAGCCGCAAGAACCCTCATCGGACTCGCCTTTGTCGCCGCGTCGTCCTTCATCGTCAACTCCGTCATGGCGAGGAAAAGAAAGAGCGCCGCTGCCAAGGCCGCCCTGGCCAAGGCCGCCGATGCCAGGCCGGTTGAGACAGATAGCCGGCCCGAGAATTCGTAAGTGGAAGCAGGTGTGTCCCAGACACGACTCAACCCCGCAAGCTGACCAGTGCCGCCGCCAACTCTAGCCCCTACGGCAGCCCCGCCTGCACCATCCCCTTTGCCAGCCCTCTCACCGTGCCGCTGGACATTCTCAAGAAGAGCCCCCGGCTCCAGGCCGCCTACGAGAGCCGGCTGCCCGAGCTGCCGGCCATCCCCGAGGGCGTCGGCCATGTCCTCGTCCACTACCTGCACACGGGCACGTACGAGTCCCTCAGGCCGGTGCCGACCAGCACCATGTCGAAGCAGATCTGCGAGCTCAAGACGAGCATACAATCATATGCCGCCGCCCGAGCATTCGACCTCCCGGATCTGATGCGCCTCGCCGAGGTCAAGATCGACAAGTACGGCGAGGGCCTGCCCCTGCCCGCCCTCCTCGAAGTCGCCCGGGACGCCTACCCAACACTGACCGAGGGGGACGGATGGTTCCTCGACTATCTCCGGTCGCACATCCGCCCTCACCTGAGGGACCCAAAGTCGCTGCTCGGGTCGAACATGCTAGATCAGATCAGCGGCATTCTGTCACCCCACAGAATCCTGCTCAGAACAGTCCTCGAGTTGTTTTGCGAGAGGATCGTCGTGCGCCCCGAGCCTGTCGTGAGCCCGCCTTTGGCAGGCCCTGTTACCAGCCCGGGTGGCTCCAGGCCGCCCGTTTCCCCGTTTCCTCCCATGTCGCCCTCGTCGCTTCTCGAGATGAGGCCGAGAGCCGTCATCCGAGAGGGATTCCCAACCACTCGAAAGAAGGCAACACCGTGGCCATCGCCCGATTCCATGTCGGAGGCGTCGTGGTCTCAAGAGACTTCGCCGGAGCCGCTTCTCTCCGAGGCCGCGCCACCACAGTTCGAGGCCAAGCCGGTGCCGATGCCGGAACCCCAACCTCGCCCCTTCACGGACCTGGGGCCTGCCATCCTCGACATCGCTCCCTCCCCGGGGCCAGTGATTGGTGCCAAGGCCGTCATGGAGCCGGAGGTCGAGACCGCGCCGGAACCAGAGCTCAAGACTGCCATTGAGCCTGCGACCAAGGCTGCTGTTGTGGCCGAGCTCACGACTGCCGCTGAGCCTGAGACCAAGGCGGCTGTCACGCCCGAGGTTGAGGCTGCTCCCGAACCAGAGCTCACGACTGCCGCT
>MU853437.1:135747-186663 GCA_033297235.1 Trichocladium antarcticum | reverse complement strand
CAAGGCCACCCCCAAGCCAGAGCCCACGACTGTCGCTAAGCCCGAGACCAAGGCGACTGTCGCGCCCGAGGTTGAGGCTGCTCCAGAACCAGAGCCCAAGACTGCCATTGGGCCTGAGACCGAGGCTGCTGTTGTGGCCGAGGTCGAGAGCACCCCCGCGCCAGGGCTCACAACTGCCATCGGCCCTGAGACCAAGGCTGCTGTTGTAACCGAGGTCAAGAGCACCCCCGAGCCCGGGCTCACGACTGCCGCTGAGCCCGAGACCAAGGGCGCAATCGCGTCCAAGATCGAGACCACCCCGGAGCCCGAGCTCACGACCATTGAGCCTGAGACAAAGACCGTCGCTGTGCCCGAGCTCGAGGCCACGGTGGCGCCCAAGGTCAAGAAGGAGGAAGAGTCTGCGCGGGATGTCATTCCCGTGCAGAGGGAGCGGAAGGATTCGGGCAAGGGCATCGACCTGGAGCCTTTTCCCAAAGAGGTTGACTCTGTTCCCAAGCTCCTGTCCGAGCTCGAGACTGAGTCGATTCCTCACCCTCAAATCCAACGGCGGATCCTAAGGGAGGTTGACTCGGGATTTTGGGAGAATCCGGCCGAGGTTGAGCCTGCTAAGGAGCTTGCTCCCTCGGTCGTGGAGATTGATCCCACCCCCGTGCAAGTCCCGGCGTCTGAGCTTGCACACGAGCTCGATACTGCCGCCCAGCCGAAGGAGATTCTTAGCATTGATACTCGCCACTTCGCTGACGTCGTTGCCGACGCCGGCGCCGGCGCCAACACCAAGAGCAACAAGGACACGACGGCGGACTCCGAACTCGAGGTTCCAGAGAAGTCGGTTTCCGTGCGCCTGCCAGCTCAGGACTCGGTTCCCGAATCAGTCGCCGAGGTTGTCCCTAAGGCTGGACTTGAGTCGACCCCCGAGCCGGAACCCCTGCCGATCACGTCGGTGGAGAAGGTTGCGGAAATTCCAGCTGACGCAGGAAAACCGGAGCTTGTGCTCAAGGCCACCCCAGTCGAGGCATTGCCGGAGACGGTTCAGAGCAAGGAAGTTGAGGCACAGCCGGAGACAGAGAAGGTAGAACCGGTGCCTAGAGGTCCAGAACAAGGGTTGGCGCTAACTGTTCAACAGGTACAGCAGGAGACCGTCGGGGCTGAAGCGGTGGCGAAGCCCGAGCCCGAGCCCGAGCCCAAGGCGGAGTCGCCGGAACCCGTCCATCTTTCCGACGATGCTCAGCCCGCTGGGAGCTCTCAGCCCAAGGAGGCTCAGCCCGTCATCGAGCCGGGGCCGAAGCCCTCTGGGAAGCCCGAGGTTCAGGGCGTCGATGCCGCCGCCACCACTGACGCCACCACCGACGCCGCCACCGATGCGCCTGTCGCCAAGTCTCCGGAGGTTCTCAGTCCAAAGCCTGCGCCGGAGCGAGAGGGCGCAAAGGCTGAATCTGACTCGGCTGATGTCCAGCCCTGCAGCGCTCAGATGAGGCAGCGGAGCTGGAAGAGGCGTTTCCTGAGTCTCAGATATCCCGCCGGCGCCCTCTTTGGCCGAGGCATGTGACTCGCTCGGCCACCCTCCGCGGTGCCCGGTGTGTCGGCACCTGGGGGCGGCGGCCACAGAGCCATCCAGACACACAACCCCCCAATGCAAGAACCATGTACATTTTCCTTTGTCGGCACGCGCCATCTTTCCTCCTCACCTTCGTCTTCGGATCCACTCGCTTCGAGTTCCGGGCTCTGGATAGGGCTCGCACTCGCATTCTCTTCTTTTTCGTCTTCGGCGTCGGGGGACGACAGCATGGCATTCGACTGGGCATTGCTGGGCGCCCTGGTGTTTCAACTGTTTTTCTTTTGGACCGTTGTGCGGCCCGGGCTTTGCGGCTTTGGGCGCCGGCAACTGGGCAACATATCTGGGAATTGGGCTTGGGTCTGGGCATGGAACTGGCATTGCAATAGGACCATCAGTCGGACTCGAGTCTGGAGCTGGAACCCGGGCAGATGGTCGATCGTGCGGCCGTGGAATGTGGGGAATACGGCGTCATCGTTCCAGAGATTGGGTTAGACTGTATGGGGAGAACGGGGTAGTATATCAGTATCAGAATGAATCATGGGTGGAGTTTTTGCTTTCGATAGTACTTTCGATATTCAATATCTGATGAACAAGAATTGAAAGGGGGTAGGTATATGACCACTCCAACGCCGTATGCCCGCTCATCCGAGATTGTCCCAGTATTTAGTCGGAAGAAACCATAAAGATTAAAACGCCCAAAATGACCGGGACCAGTCTCAGCTGCTTGGTCTCCCAACCCCCTCCCGACCCAATCACATGGGCCTGTGCAGTCCAGCTGCTCCATGCTCCATTTCAATATGCGCGGGATCTGTAGAAGACAACCCGCAGCCCCCAGATCACGCGTCGCGGTCATGGTCATGGTCAAACGTTGGGTGTTGAATCCAAGATCAAGTTGTTTCCCCAAGCGGTATTACTGTATGCTATCCGCTGTGCCCCCTGATACCTCCACGTCCTGGTAATGCCATGCGGTGAAGATGACGTCTGAATCCGTCTAGCATATGCTCTTACTGCACTTGATTCTTCCTCTCCTTCTCCTTCTCCTTCTTCCACTGCTCAACCCTTCCCTGCTCCCGCATCCGCTCGCAGGTGACGCAAAGCGAGTATGGGTTGGTGTCCTTGATCGATGCAATGACCCACTGATCGGATCTGCATAAGAACCCGGTCATCTGGGCCATCGGACACGCGACGGCATTCGTCTGCCAGGCAGACAAATTGCAGTTCTTCCGGGAGCAATAGTATCTGGCTTGAGAGCACATGATCGTGGCTGCTGGGTGTGTGCAGGTTGAAAGTGGGAATAGCAAGATCTAACCGGCTGGTTAGCACAGTTCGATAGTAGTTTCTAGTTCTGCAGCACGCGATTGCAGATGCTAGCGGCGATCCACGTACCTGAATTGGCTCGGGAGGTAGTGAGAATGATGATGGGAATGGATATCCTGGAGTCTATCTGTGCTCCGCGGTGCTTGGGAGACCATTTATATACTCTATACCATGACTGTGTTACAGCATGGCCCAGATAGAACCGCTTGTTTGACATGCCAGCGTGGCAAGAATGTAGCATAAGACGACGCCGAAGCCTGAAAGAAGCTTTGTTGATGATTGACTACCGGTATTCGAGAAGAAACCAGAAAAGGTGTTTTCTTGCTGTCCCTTGCGAATGGTCTTGTAATATAGCTGTTGAACAGGTGTTTCGCTGACATGGAAAGTGCGTATGATGCGTCCGCGTCACCCGGCCAGGCGCCATCATTCACGCATGAGTATTATTCCATTATTACCGGTGGGGAGCAATGGCCAGACGTGGATAGCGCACAATCGAGCCTTCTCCTCGTATCGGCACGAGAGCCGGAGCTCTAGGTTATTGTTGGGTAGTTGACCATTTTGTACAATATGTAGGTAGCGCTGCAGAACGAACATTGGGCAACGCCAACAATAGAATGTTGGACAAGGAATCACTGTTGAATTTGTAGTATCGCGCTCTAGAACAGAGAAATTATGGTAGTTTAAATACTCAATAGCCCTACACCATTTGGCGATACCGTGGCTCACTCTGTGCCACGTTTATGGCCACCAACCAGTCTTGACCGACAGGACGATATCAGGCATGGCAAGCGCGGACGATGACACCTGCAGTACTTTGGAAATACGGGAAGGAGCGGCGCTGCGGCGTCGTGTGCCGGCGGCGACACTCCAGACTGCAGGCAAGTCACACACAATCGTAAGTCAGAGAACAGAAACAACTAGAAAAATGCCAAACCACAGGGTGGAGTTATGGTTATAGACTCTCGCTCCATCTGGTGCTGCTCAAGCCGAGGACAGGGTGGGCTCTTTTGTGATTGATTGTCGGCTTTGTGCAGTGTTTCAGAACCCCTGAACAGCCACGGAGGGCCAATGGGTCAGCCAAGACACGTCTTTCCGAGGCCATGGTGAAATAAATAGGCCACAGCCCAAGCCCAGTGACGCAAAACAAAACCGATTTGACTGGCCACCCCTGGCAGAGGATTGAAACGTGGAGGGAAGCCGGGCAACTGGAGACCCTGTTCGGGGAGGCTCTGGCCAGAACGCTTTGGCTCTGCTGATTTATATTGCTTCGGGGGGTGCCATCGATGCGGGCCACTCCGCGTTTGCCAGACCCCAAGCTGGAATCATGAACGGCAAACGCACAATGACCAGACCCAACACGGAGGACAAGGGGACCATCCTCGAACTGACTGCGTCGAGATCCAAACCGGCCGCCATGACCCGCCTCAGATCACCAACTGACGCGGCTCCGTTCTCGAAAGTCGGAACCAGCCAGTTGACCCAGCCAGGATCAGGAATGACCATGCCCGGGAGGTCGTCATCGTTGAAACTGCCCGTCACAAGAACGGCTAGTTATCGCGTTCGCGAATGGGTGAAGCGTTCCAACTCCAGCCGGTGAGCCTCGGCACCCTACTACCACGCCTGTCATCTTAGACAACATAGCTAATGCCCAAGTCAAGAACATGCGGTGAGACAGGACGACCGGCACCAGAGACCCTGAAGGGTCAGATCAAGCACCTGGGAGGTGGCAGAGTGGCGGCGGAAGGCGCCGAGGCAGCAGTCTGCAACACCGCCCTGGTGCCGCCAGGGGCGGAGCGGACACAGACCCAGACGAGTCCGGCTAGTTCGGCCGACAGCCGTGTGACACAGTGGCTCGATTTCTATTCTGCTGCGCCCTCCGAAGCTGGCAGCCGGCAGACCCATCCCCTCCCTAAACCTCCTGTGCCAGACAGACACCATGGCGCTGACGGAGATCTCCGGCCGCTGCCGCTCCGGGTGCCGTCGCGCGACAACGTACCGCCATCAAGAACACTGGCGCGGAAGAACTCAAGCGGGAAACCTCTCCCCACCCTTCCGGGCCAGCCGTCGGGTGCGCGCAAGCAACTAGAAACGGGCCCGACTGTGGCCCACGTCAAACTGGCAGGGCGCGACGATACGAGAACCCTTTTCAGCACCCGGTACGGGGGCCCCATTCCGACGCCAGACAGCGGTGCAGGGGGGGCTGCGCGGGCGTGTAAGGACAAGGGCAAGGAGAAACAGCCGGATGCCGGGCTTGACACAGGCAGAGAAGAGCAGTCTCCACGGCGGGCCAAAACTCACGATCCGGTGCGACACACGCGCCACGAGAGGATTTGGCTGCACCTCAACTACCACGGCGAGGCGCCCTTCCTGGAGGCATGGGGACTCGACATTGCCGACGTGGCCGACCGGCTCGAGGGTTTGTCCATTCTGCAGGATCTGATCCAGGCCGAGCGATGGAGAGACAGGACGACGAGAGACAATGACGGTACAGCGGGTGGAAGATGACCAGAGGACTCGACGGAAACGGTTGATGATGCACTATTGTACCGTACCTACTTGTTATTGTCCCGCAAATCCGAGTCATGAGTTACAGAATAGGTACATACCCAGCCTTCCTTTGACAACTCGCTGCATCTCTGACACAGGCCTTGAGCCAGAACTCGCGCTGCGCATTCTATCGGGTCGGTGTTGCCTGACGAAGCGGGGAAACCGGCCTGTAACACGTTCAAGTTCGACCCGCCACCCCGTCGAAAATTTATCAAACTCTGTTGGTACATACTTGGAATGATTTTACAGTGGGCCCAACACTATTCTGACGTCACATATGGTGCCATACGGAGTAACTACGGCTCGCCCGGCGAGACCCCTGAGAACTTTTTCTAATGCGCGAGGCTTCAGTGGAGCTTGAGTGCAGCCCTCCCCGTAAGGCGTAAGGGAGATCTAGCGGCATTCGGGATGGAATGATCAGCAAAATAGGCTCAGACTAAGAAAATGGAAGACAGATCCAGGATGTCGTCACCAGTGAGAGACCATTTTCGTTCGCATTCTCGGGAGACGCAGAGGACTGGGGGGATTGACGACCATGATGCCAACAAAAGACACACCATCTGTCTCGGACACGTACCACCACAATTCCCACCTGGATACGAAACACACCGGCGCTCAAGCTCAAGACTCTCATGGGACGGCAGATTACCCGGGCCGGGAACTCGGAGTCCCTCACCCGCAGCGTCACCATGTCAGTCCCCGTACCAGTCGCCACCCCGGTCCCCAGGCATACGCAGCCACCGGGAACGGCCATGCTCCCCAGCCGGCCTCCCGGACCACGCGCTGGTCGGGCCAACCGTGGTGCGCGACCGATGGAGCTATGACCGGGCGCGGATGCCCTCGCCACCGCCAATTTCAAGACGGGGCACGCCCGTGAGCGACGCATCTGGGCTCCCCTCGTCCAGACCAGCCAGCAGCACCCCCATCGAGTCCCCGCCATCGAGCAGACCACAGTCGGCCAGCCTCGATCCCTCGACTGGCCTGGGCGGCACCTACATGCCCAGCACCCCGACCCTGAGGGTCATACCACCGCCCGTGGACGGCCATGCGGACCCCCCCGTCTGGCAAAACCGCGGTGGCCCTTCCAGGCCAGGGAGCAGGCAGTCCTACCACCTCCTCACTCCTGCCGAACTGGAGATGCTGTCTCACCCGCCGCCAACACCGACACCGCCCATGTCACCGCTGCCATCCCCAGCACCAGGGTCGAGCCCATCCACAGACTTTGATGGCCCCGGCCCGGAAACGAAACGCAGCGACGGCGACAAAGAGACGGATAAACCGGGCTGCCTCGGCCTGTGTGAGATCGCCACGGCCCGGCGCATCGGCGGCAAGTTTGGCGGCTGGCTGATGGGCGCGTTGATCCCCATCAGCTTTGGGCTTGTGACAGCTTGCGTCGCTGCGGCGACCGGCTGTCGGTGACTCTAGTCAACAGGGTGGATGGGGGGAACGACATACGGAGTAGTACTTACTAATATCTGAATGCGTTTTGAGAGGTGGCCAGGTAATGCCACCATGAATAAACCACAAAAAGGAAATGACAACTCTTATGTAAAGGAAGGGCCCCCGGGAGATTTTTGGATGAGCGTATCTTCTGGTTGGCCAGGGCCATGGAAAGGGATCAGACAGCGAGAGCAACGAGCAGAAGCACCGGAGCATTGAGAAACAACTTGGAGCTATCCAAAAGAGGCGTTGCATGTATACGAACATAGAATAAGGGGCAAACAGAACACCGTAAACAACAGACGCTGCCGTAGTACTACGCCCCAGAGTGAAAACCCAGACCAGTCCGCGCTCCCGTTCCAGAAGCCAGTATTATACCAAACGCCGAAAAGCACCACCCCCGAACCCTCTCTCCATTCCCTCTTTCCAAGCAGGGTATTGCCATTATCCCATAAACATCGCGCACCAAGACAAGCAAACAAGCCAGCACCAGCCCGCCCAGGACAACCTGCCCACGGCGCAACAGGGCCCATTTAGGAAATCACCACAGAACAATGGGTATCCGCCAGTGGTAGCCTGTCGGCTGTTGATAATGGCGTCGGCGGCGCGGGTGCCTCACACTCGTCCTTGGCGCTGTTACTCTCCCACAACTCAAAAGTCTCGCCCGCGTCTTGAACGGGACTCGACACGGCGGCCTCGGGCGCCCGGTCCTCGTTCCGCATCATGTCATCGACGCTCGCCGCCTCGACATCAGCCACGGCCGCCTGGCATGGCTGGAATTCCGAGACTCTGTCCTCGGCAACGGGTGCGAGGCCGACCGCCTCGACGAGACGGGCTGGTGCTTCTCCCTCGTCAACCACTGCCGCGACGTCTTCCTCGTCGCCGGGCACGATGATGATGCTTGTCATGTCATACCCCTTGGCGTAATAGTCGGCCACGTTCATCTCAGCTAGAGGGCCACGTTGCTTCTCCGCAAGCATGTCGTCTACGTCGACGGCGGCGACAGGCCCCGCGGACCGCGCAGATGTCTGGCTGATATCGTCGGCTGGAGGGATGTTCTCCTTGTCACGGCCCTCTGCGCGGTCCCGTTTGGCACGGCGCTCCGACTCCTCATCGCTGCTGATGTCGAGCGTGCAGGTGCCGTGTTGCAGCAGGTTGGTCATCTCCTGCTCTGGCGTGTCTTCGTGGATGTCAAAGAACCAAGACGACTTTGAATCGGCCGGAAGTAACGAGCCTGCGTTGCTGCTGCTGCTGCCGCTGCTGCTGCCGCTGCCGCTGCCGCTGCCGCTGCCGCGGAGACTACCCGAGTAGCTTGGGATTGTCCCCTTGAGTGCCGCATCGAGCGAGAATGGGACTGTGGCCCCCGGGCCAAACGATAGGGAGTCGAGGCGCTGGTTACGACGCCGGGACAAGATGCCCATCCGCCTGGAAGCGCGTGTTGGAGAACGACCAGCAGGGGCTGTCAAGGACGAGGGTACCGCGCTCTTGGGGCTGGGCCGTTGGACTGCAGGAGACTTGGGATGGAGGATGGTTCGCGGACGCGAGGTCGAGGACTTGGTAGGTGGGATGCCGAAGCTACCTGGCTTGGCCGGAGCAAGACTCGGGATGGTGGCAGCGGCCTTGGTAAGAATGAATGAAGAGGGCCTGAAGAAGGCTTTGGTCAAGTTGCCGTCGCCAGTTGACCCTTTTGCCCGCTTAGAGAACAGCATGGGGTCGACGTTCTCCAGGTCATCCATATCCAGTACATCGCAGGCTTTCCGCTTGGCGGGCGCATTTGGGATTGCTTGGACATGTTAGCTGGGCTATCACGCTTTTGGCGCACACAAGACGGCGAAAATAGAAGTGCGAGCCAGACAGAACGACCTGTGGACACATGCAGGAGGATGGCAAAAGGCCGAGTGCCAGGAGCGCTTGGGACGGCGGTAATTCACCAATATCAAGAGTTGGGATGCACGTACCATTTTGCCTGTTTTTGATGCTTGTCAAGCTCTGCAGCCGAAGCCCATCAAGAGGCGCGAACGGCTGGCGTGTGAGAGTGGCCATGGTGGGGGATGGGTGATATTGCCGTGAAACAACGTGTTTGTTGACGACGCAGTGCTGGGGTGTTCCGGCCCAGCCCATGCAGCCCAATTGTTTGCTGACTGAGGTTCGGCCGTGGCGTCTTGCACAAGGGGCCAAACGCGAAGTGGTGTCTCGTCAACAAATCGCGACAATGCGTGTTGAATGCTCGACTTCCCTGCAGACGGTCCCCACTATCAAAAGAATACGGCAGAGAGTGCGGTGCGGCGAGAGGGGCGTAGCGAAGAACGAGAGGGAGGCAGGTGGTGGGGATCTCTATCGGAGGCGAGGGAAGGGAATCGCGCTGTTCTTAATTGCACCGGTTGGTCTGCTGGAAGGGCTGGTCGGCCAAGACGGCCTCTTTTGGCCTCTCAGGCTCTCGACGTGAGCTGGGGGCTAATTACAACCACCGAGACGTGGGGTCTGATGCGCGATGCGAATTGGATGGAGCTGAATGGGTGCGCACGGCAGGCAATGTCGAGCATGTGCCGGATGGTCTACTGTTTCGTCTGATGCAATGCAAGACAGGGCGCTGGGCGGCCGGCTTGAGGGCGGGCAGCGGGTGGCAGCGAGTGGCAGGCGGAGGAGCCGAGGAGGGGGACGGAGGGGCGCGTATCGAGGAGAGCGGTGAGGTGCGACAGGACGGACGGAAATAACGCAGGCTTTCAAAAAGACTGGTGCGAGACGTGCGAGGAAGATACACCGGGCGGGAAGGATCGAATGGCATTCAGCGGATGCAGAGGTTCTCATGCTGGTTGGCGCACAGCATGCAGGTCGATATTGGGCTGCTTGACGTGACTTTTCGTGGTAAAACCTTACGCGTGGTGCCCTGTCCCCATGGGCGGACAGTCTCGGATCAACGAGCGGGGTTTCTAGCAAGGGCCCAGGCCATCCCCTCTTGGCGAAGCAGCGATTGGTGGCGCTTGATGCAGGCAGCACAAGACCTGCAAATCACTGCTTGAGCGCAGGCCCACACGACGCGGCGTGCTGTGTGTCGCAGAGCAAGGAGCGAATAAAACGCGTCGCCGATGCCCCACCACGCGCCATGGGACCTCGTCACGCGTTGTGAATGGCTCCTACCTTGCTTCGGTAAAGTGCAGATCGGCTGAGGCAATCGGTGCGAGATCCAGGTTGGGGGAGCGCGAGCCCGATATCTCCCTCCCTTGTTTGACTGACTCTAGAAGTGAGAGGAGAGTTGAGTGCGGTGGTTGGGAGCCTGCCGGTTCCATTTTCCTTGCGCATAAGATCCTCCCTGGCGGTCGTTTTCTCTTGAGACATGTGTGTCATCTGTCTTCGAAACCTCCCAAGCATGCCGGCTCTGGCTCATTCACAACAGGTTTCCAGCCTGGAACGAGAACATCGAGTGTGCCGCCATCCATTAGGAAGAGGCATATCGAGAGGTTCGACGCATTGATGCACACTTGGGAATGACGTATGTACATAGAATGCCAGACATTATCTGCCATGGCCGGGGAGAATGGCTCGGAGAAATTCACTGGCATTCTTTTTTTAGCGACATCGATCCTGAACTGTGCAGCTGACAGCTGCTCGGGACGGATCCATGCGCTGCTGCAAATCAAGGGCGCGTCATCTCACCATTGTAACCCTGTTGTTGGGCGAGCGAGCGATCCATGAATGCCAGTGACCGACACGTGGACGGCGCGGTAAATGCAGTTCCTGGCATCTGGGCCTCCCCCCCACGGCGTAATGTATAGTGTAGATACAGTGAAGAGTTCGGAATACAGATACAGAGTGCATCGCAAGTCGGGGAACGGGGAAGGGAGCACCCGTTGCCAAGCACGGCTTGAGCTCCGCCTCGGCAGGCATGGCAGACAACCGGATGGAACTGGGAACTGGGGAGCCTGCCCCGCGAGGCCTCAAGTGACAGGATCCACCAGATCCCGGCCCTGTCTCACCCATTTGCTTCCGGTCAATCCATCAATCAATCAATCGAGCTGGCGGGGAACCAGGACAGAATTGATTCGTCAAACCAAGCATGATGGCCTCAATCAATGACCTCGCGACTGTCGCATCGTCCGTGCCGGCCCTCGCCCCTCCCCCAACGGCTGCCCCGCACTCGTCATTGCCCGATCCGGCCCCAGCCGGGGATCGCAGCGAGCCTCTGGTGGCGCGGGGCGCTCTGGTGGTTCTCGAAGGTCTGGATCGGAGCGGCAAGACCACGCAGGTCAAGCTGCTGGAGCAGCGCTTCGTCGAGCTGGGGCGCAAGGTCAAGCTGATGCGGTTTCCGGGTAGGTAACAGGCGGGCGGCCGGCCTGCAGCTCGCGATCGCTGTATATTTCGGGTTCAGAGCTGACCTGGCTGGGGTCAAGACCGCACAACGCCAATTGGGCAGATGATCGACGGCTATCTGAAGAGCCAGGTCGACATGGACGACCACGTCGTCCACTTGCTGTTCAGCGCAAACCGATGGGAGGCAGCGTACGATCCAACCTTCCCTTTACCTTGACCCCTTCCCTCCACGCTGATCCCCCGACCCGCCACCCCCGAACCGAACCCCGGAAAAGTCCTGTATATGTACTAAGACCCAGCCAAAAGCAAAACCATCACGGCCTTGCTGAGTGCAGGAGTCACGGTGCTCTGCGATCGCTACTATTACAGCGGCATCGTCTACTCGGCCGCAAAACAGAACCCCGCGCTCTCGCTCTCGTGGGCCCGCGCCCCCGAGGTTGGCCTGCCGCGGCCCGACCTGGTGCTCTTCCTTGACCTCGACGAGGCGCAGGCCCGCTCCCGCGGAGGGTGGGGCGGCGAGGCCTATGAGAAGGCAGAGATGCAGCGCCGCGTGCGGGAGCTCTTTTGGGGTCTGAGCATGGGCAAGATCGAGACGGCGACCGTCGCCGGCCCGACGCCGGGCGAGGCCGTGGACGACATGGAGGTGGCGGTTGGGCCGCCGACGTCGCAGACATTAGCCAGTGCGGAACACCGGTTTCGGCAGGAGGAGGAGGATTTGCATGTCGTTGATGCCAGTCCGTCCGTCGAAGAGGTCGCAGAGGAGGTTTGGAAAGTGGTCAGGGGCCGGGTTGAGGCTGTCGAGAATGGGGAAGCGGGCAAGCTGGTACGAAGGGTCTCATGATCGGAAGGGGGCTCAAGAAAGATATGTCTTCTTCGACCATGTACCATGTATTAATACTGCAAGGAGTCATCATGGGGACATGTGCCGGGCGTGGCTGGATGAGCATCGTTGGGAAGATGCTGCGGCGGTTGAACTCGACCGCAGAGAAGGTTGAACAAGGCTGTCTATCATCTAGGCGTATGGCATCCCTGGGACATCATATTCAACCAAAAGAAACGCCCGCCAAAACATTGGTACGGTGTTGAATGACCATTATCCCGCCCGCCAAGATGGAAAATCAGAACCAGCCCGATGTTGAGATCCTCGCCATATGCACGATGGCATGTACATGCCCCCCCCCCCCCAAATGACCCTAAACGCCAAAGTAGATGCAGTTTCTCAAAACAGGGAAAGTCGCGACGCTTGCCTGGCATTGCTGCCACAAATACACGATGGCCCTGGTTTGTTGAAAACATGTATGTACCCTCCCACATGCCAAATGCCTCTTGCTACCGTCCTCGGTCCTAGACCGTTAGCGGTTAACGCCGATCAGGCTCAGGAACTCGTTCCTCGTCTTCTCCTTCCGCTCGAAGCAGCCCAACACGCAGCTGGTGATGGTGCTGCTGCCCGTCTTTTGGACACCCCGCATGACCATGCACAGGTGGCTTGACTCCATGACGACATGGACGCCCTGCGGGTTGAGGATTTCCATGATGGCGTTGGCCACCTCCCTTGTCAGGCGCTCCTGTATCTGCATCCGACGGGCAAACATCTCGGCGATGCGCGGCAGCTTGGAGATGCCAATGACGGCATTCCGGGGGATGTAGCCAATGTGCATCTTGCCCGTGAACGGCACCAGGTGGTGCTCGCACATGCTGAACACCTCGATGTCCTTGACAATGACCATTTCGTTGTGGTTCTCCTGGAAGATGGCGCCGTTGACGATGTCGCGTACGTTCTCCTGGTAGCCTTTGGTAAAGAAGAGCATGGCCTTGGCGTACCGCTCCGGCGTTGCCAGCAGGCCTTCCCTGTCTGGATCCTCGCCCACACACTCGAGCAGCGTCCTGACCGCGCCCTTCATCCGGTCCAGCCGTGCCTCCTTTTGTGCAGCGTCCTCTTCTAAGCGTTCCCTGGTCCCGATGCTGGGCCGACTGAGGCCGCCAAAGTCGATGACGGGACTCGGCGACCGTGTCGATAACTCGCCCCCCTCGTCCGGTGTCGGCGCTTCTTTTGTGGCCGAAGTCTTTCTCTTCTTCTTCTTGGGCGGCGCGGGCTCTGGTTTGTCGCGGAAGTCTCGAGCCGGCTTGCTAACACTTGACCGCCGCTCCCCGAGCGCGCCGGCGCCACCGAGGCCGAGAGGCTTGTCTCCGTCGCGCGTCCTCTTCTTGCTGCCGTCCTTCTTGCTTCTCTTGCTCTTTTCGCCGTTGGCCGAAGCCGCTGAAAGGCCTTCGGCGCCGGGATGGGACTCGAATTGAGCCATTGCGCCGCGCTTGGGGTGGATTCTGCTCGGACGGTATGTGAGAGGAGGGATGAGGGCGGGAGAAGAGAGGGATGAGGGCGGCGGGAAATTCAAACGCTGCGCCCAAGGAGGGGTGGATTAATAGGGGACTCAGGAAAGTTGATTGTCTGATTGCGCAACTTCCAGGATGGCCCAGGAAAGGGACTCCGGTCCCGCCGTAAATTTCGGTCCCGCGATCGCCAAGGCGGGGATTGTTCCACTACATCTTCTTTATCTTATCGGCCTCACATCAAACGGCCGGAAGCCGGGGTCCAGGGATAAACAGGGGATCTTGGACCTTGGCCCTGGTGTAGAATTAGATACAGCAGCAAGGCAATTCTTGGGATAGGAGTTTACATATACAATCGCTGGATAAAATCCCCCCCCTCTTTTTCCTTTTACTTTCGTTGATCACATTGTACGGATAATCTGTACGAAACAATCGTCAATTCTACATAATTGTATCCGTCTCCGTAGTTTGCCCTTGTCCGTCGTTGCGGCCCACTATTTCCACATTGCTGGGAGTGGGGCAATCAGCAAGAAGCCAGGAGGCCAAACGGCCGTAGCATGCACCAGGCAACAGGCAAACAGCTTGCCGGGTCACTGCCAGCTTCCGCCCCTAGTCGTCCCCAATTACCCAATCGCAAAGCAGTTGTGGTTTGCAGCGCACATCAACCCGAAACTTGCGAGGCTTTTGAGATCACGATCCCTGCTCTAAAAGCTTAAGCGTTTGAGTTTGAGCCTAACAGCGCGCCGACAAAGCACCATTCTGCCCAACTGCAGGCTTCCGCCGTTCTGCGTGCTACGTAGCACCCAACAACCCCCGACACCGCTGGCAATCTGCATCTCGGAACACCAAACCATGGCTTCGCCATCCGCACAGTCTCCGCCGTATCCTTCCCATTCACAGCTCCCAGGCGCCAACGCAATGCCAAACAAGAAACGCACCGCTGAAGCCGGGGGCGGACCGGCCGCTCTGAAACGACGGAAGGCATCGGCCATCTCGACGACGTCGGCACCCGCCTCGGCCCACCCGCTTCGACAGACCTCTTTCCCCCCCGACGACTCTGGTATGCTCTTCGGGGCGCGATCCCCGTCGGTCGATGTCGACGCCATGAGCCTCGTTAGTGGAAGCCAGGTCAGCGCAGCCGCGCCTCTTAAGAAGAAACGCGGGAGAAAGTCCAAGGCCGACAAGGCACGCGAGCAGACACCGTCGGCGGTTGGCGGGCGTGCGCCCACAGCAACCAGCGGCGCCAGTGATGGGCCCGGGCGGGGCGCCAAAAGCGTGGCGGGCGGTGCGGGCGGGGACGAGGGCGACGGCGACGAGGAGGGCCCTACCGAGGTGGCCGTGACGGCCGATGTTCGGACACAAGAGCAGAAAGAGGAGGAACACCGCGCACGGGGGATGCTTATCAGCGCCTTTTCCGAGCCACAGTTCCACCGCTACGAGAACTGGCGAGCGGCCAACCTGAGCAAAGCCTCGGTCAGAAGGGTAAGGAGTCTCGCGGTTGTCTGGGACCTCTCCGGGCGCACACTTTTTGCTAATGTCCCCCACTCAGCTCGTCAACTCGACCATCTCCCAGTCCGTCGCAGAAAACGTCGTCATAGGCATGCGCGCGGTGTCCAAGGTTTTCATCGGCGATATCATCGAGACGGCTCGCCGGGTGCAGAGCGAATGGATCGCGACAACGGGCGAGAAGCAGACGGACCTACCCACACCACCGACCCTGGTCGAGGCATCGCCCAGTGCAAATGGCGAAATAGACGCCACGGGCAAGGACAAGGAGGCCGAGGGCGAGGATCGTCGGGGACCCATGCGGCCAGAGCACCTGCGTGAAGCCCTCCGGCGATACAGGAAGAGCCAGGAAGGTGGCGGGGTGGGCATGCAGCTGATTTGGCACCAGCAGCAGCAAAACGGGGTCGAGCGGTTCCCCACGCGGACAGGAGGACGCAGGATATTCCGTTAACTGCCGACTTGGTCCGAGATTGTTTGGAACACTCGATTCCTTCTCTTTTGCTTTTCTTTTTCTTTCGGGCGCATCGGGTTATGGGCAGGGCTATTCGATACCCACTACACCGGGAGTAGTTTGCATTCATGGTTTAGGCGCGCCCAGCGGTTCAGACATATGGGGACAGCAAATGGCAATCCGTACAACAAGCACGACACCAGGCCCGGGGTTTGAACGATAGTTACACTGGCCCGGGGTGTAGACAGTATCCCGAACCCCCTTCCATGCTTGACTGGCAGTCTAGCAACCGTCTTCATCTACGAGAGTGGTAACATGCACCACAGCACCGAGGTAGAAGGGGTTCACGATGGTGCAGGCCACGCCTTGTTTCACCTTCCACATGCCGTTGGGGCCGATGGGGAACTCCTTTTCCGGCAACTCAACGCGCATGATTCCCCGAGCAACCGAGCAGAGTCGGGTTTTGTTCTCGTGGGCGGCCCAAACCAGACTGGCGCCCGGCTGTATTTCCACAACGTGGAACGTCGTTCCGTTCGTGACTGGGACTGCCCGGCCCTGGGAGAGGTAGATTGACGAGAAGGCAACGTCTTCGATGGGGTTAGCCTTTGAAAACAGGGGGGTTTTCTGGCGTGGAGGGCTGTGCCAAACAACGGCAAACCCATGACAACCAGAAGACGAGGATAGTTAAGCGAAACAAGAGTCAGGTACTCACTCTCGGCCGCGTCTCCAGTGCCTATGCGGATCCGGCCAGGGGCAATCTCCCAGTCTGCCATCTGCAACGACAGCGGTGGGATGGCCCGGGGGCCTCCCGGCGTCTTCGCCGGCGAATCTTGCTTGCGATTTGCTTGGCCGGTCTTCTTGTTGGCGGGACTGGAACTGTAATCTTTTTTCCCCGCTTTCCTGGGCTTGATGATGAGCGGAGGAGCGTCCAGCCTGTCCGTCCGTCCCGGTTCTTCTTGCTGCTGCTGCTGCTGCTGCTGCTGCTGCTGGAGGAGGCGGCAAGATCTTCGTGTTGCGTTGCATTCGATTGCTATGTTCATATCTTGTTCATCGTTGTCCTGGCGTTCTGGTACTGCGGGCCCCCTCGGCTTGTACACTGCCACTTCACGCCGCGCAGCTCTTGCTCCCAACTTTGCGGCCAGTCTTCTGATGGAACTTTGCCTCTTTGCTCTGACTGTCGGCGTTACCCTGCTTGCTTTCCTCATGGTCACCACCTTTGCCCTTCCGGCCATTCGGGCAGAGAGAGCGGTCCTGTACCCGGGACTCAAGCATGCCGTCTCTGGGGAGAAAAGAAAGGTCGAGTCACTGCTGCCACTGCCGCTATCGTCATCACTCCCGTCGACCTCTTTTGGTGTAGAGGGCGTGGCACCAGCAGTCTTTTCCGCTACAGTGACGCTGCTGGGCCGGCTCGTGTTGGCCGCAGATGGTAGTCTGTCCGGGAACTCCGAGGATGACGACGAGGAGAAGCGCGAGACGCAATATGGCCCGTCCCGTTGGCCAAGAGAGAGCTTCATGGGGTTGTCCTGGTCAACTACCCCTTGCCCATCTCTCTCTGGCCTCCCCCTCCGTCCGGGGCGTCGAGGACTGGCCCTGGGTGGAGCGGTGGCTGCGTCGATGGGGTCCCTTGAGATCACAAGAGGTGGCATTCGACCTGAGCCTGGATCGGTCGTTGTCCGCTTCCCAACTGCCGACATGGTCCCGTCAAGGTTATCATTGAGGAGGCACGCCCGGTGGCTCATCTTGATTGTGGCTCGTGTTAGTCCCAGCAAGGGGCCACATTGTGATGCTATGTATGGTCTGGGGGAAGAGTCAACATACGCTGAAGTGCCCACCGAGAGCCCAGGCATCGACAAAAACGGTCTGACAGTCTCTCAGGGGGCAAATCCACGGTTCCGCATGACCGACCCGAGGGATATAGCCTTCTGGGAATAGGGCACCGACGCCGGGTATCTTGCGGTGGGATCCCTCTGCGAGGGCTGGTGAGAAGAAGTTCGGGCTGGGGAGGGGTGGGGGAGCATCGGCCTACCCCATTCTCCTGTCCACTCCGAATACAGTCTACCACCACACGTAGTGATCGGAGTGCTTTCGTCCTTTACTCCGCATGGAACTCCCGTCGGGGAGCCTCTCCCAAGTTGTTCACCCAGACCAGACAGGAGACAAGGGGCCGAATACCGAAACGAAGTCGTGTCATCGTCCAGCTCGGGTAGCAGACGCCGCCGGCGCTGTGCCGGAACGCCGGACGGGACATCGGTGGCGTGCTTCTTACTCGGTGTGCTTGATGTGCGAGGAGGGGCAGCCCCCGCGTCCGCCGTGCGAGACGGCGGTCCGGAACCCCAACTTGGAGGTGGAATCCGCTCCATGTTCTGGATCGTCCGGCGTGGTGTGGAAGCGCCTGCATGCAACACCATGCCTCTCCGGCGTGGCGAGCCAGCGAGACCTCTTTGGGCTGTGACAGGCGGCGTCCAGGATGCCCCATCAACAAGGGCATCTAGAGGGTTGGGACGGGCAACGTGGTCGTCGTGGTTCGCAAACTTGCGCTCCTCGTCTAATACCCACTGAATGTACAACCGTCTTGCAGCATTGTCCATGGTCGTTGGGGGTGGGTGGGGGTTAGGAAAGCAATGGCTTGTCCGACGCGAAAATGAGATGCGGCAAACAAAAGAAACCAGGATGGAGTGGGCGCGAGTTTGTTGCCTGGTGGCCTTTGTTTCTGCATTCCAAAGGACCCGACTCGTTAGTGGTCACTGGTGCGAACGGAAGCAAGGGATATATCCGAGCTGACCAGGAAAGCAAACAGGACCAGGAATGGGCATGCGGGCAACACAATGGGCCCTGTTCAACAACTCCAAGGCCCACAGCAATATGCCTCACTCTCAGGTGGGATTCGAAAAGGTGGATGAACAGATCTCCACTATACTTGCAACACCATACTGTACAACACTCCTGAGCAGCACAACGCCCTGACCGGGCGCAAAACCCAGGCCAGGATGCTGGATTCGCCCATCCGATCCATACCACCAACAGCTCGATGCCCGCAAGACGACGACTAGGCCTCAACCTTGGTCTGGGCTGCCGTTGCTGCCTTGGCCGCAGCGGCAGCAGCAGCGGCAGCAGCCTGGGTTGCCTTGACGGCCGCCGCTGCTTCGACCCTCTGAACCAATCTCCCCGCCCTCTTCTCGCGCACACGTCCCCTGTACTCGTCGCGACGGCCCGCCTTGGCCATCTTGCGCTTCTTGATGCCCTTGAAGTGAACCATGCGTTTCCTCCTGCGCAGGCGGAATTTGGCCTTCCGGGGCTCCGTCATATCGGCGCCTGGAATAATGCCGGCGTCGCCCACGAGCCGGCCAATCTCCCAGTTGCTCTCGCGATAGCTGTAGTCGTCCTGCAGCCGGAACACCCGGGTACCCCTGCGCGCTTCGAGCTCCTTCTCCTTCCGGAGCCGCTCGGCCTCGTTCTTGGCCTGGCCGCTCGCCCTGCTCCTGAGCTTCTCCCTGATCAAGCTGGAGACGACGGCGTTCCCGTCTGTCAGGGGGACGGGCTCTTGCGCTTTCGAGGACGCGCCGCTGCCGGTCTGATCCGCCGCTACCGCCCCAGTGTCGGTCGTCTGCTCGACCAGATCATGGCGCGTTACAGAGAGCGGAATGCCGCTGCGTGCGGTGATCTCCTCCTCGACGGCCTCGTCAATCTTCCGCGGAACGGCCGACAGGTTGAGCTTGCGACGCCGCGGGGTCCCCTTTGGATACGGCAGCTTATCCTCGCGGTTGAACACCACGCCGATATACTGACGCTTGGGATGGAGTAGCGGATCGCGGTAGTACTTGACGTAGCCCGTGGCGGTGGCGTGGATCGTGTGGTCGCGGCCCATGAGGGCGTTTTCACCGGCGTGCCATATCGTACCACGCTGCTTGTAGAGGATATTGCCAGGGATGACGTACTGGTCTAGGACGGAAGAAACGGATTAGCAGGTCGACTTGGCGTCGGCACCACCGTCCGATCTGACATGGGCCCCGACTGGCGCAGCGCAGCGGAACAAGACATACCGCCAGTCTTCTTTGCGCCGAGCTTCTTGGGTATTGTCTTTTTCATCTTCACTCGGTAGGCGCCCTGTGACTTGACCGACGCATAACGCTTGCCCTGAACTGCGGCATTGGCGGCGGTCGGCGAGGTAATCCGGAGTTGTGCGAACCGGCTTTGGAGGCTTGTCGTCGCCCGCAGAACAGCGCCAAAGGGCCGGCAACTGCTGGCAGCAGCCCTCTGCAGGGGCCGCTGCAGCCGTGCGAAGTGCATTGGGTCCGGCTCGCGAGCGTAGGTCGCAGCAATTCAACACGGGGTCGGCGGGCGCGGGGGCAGGAGCGAGGTAGCCGTGAGCGAGATCCCGGAACGATGGGGCCAGAAATGCTGCGCGTCGCTCCAGTCTTCCGTGTGTTGCTCAGTTCTTGCTTGCTGGGGTGAGGTTTTCTGGTTAGTCAGCAGAATCGATAAGATAAGAACTGGTGCAGGCGGGCAGTGGGCATTTAACATCTGCCTGCCCTTGGAATTGGCTCCATCGAATCCCGGCATTCGCCCGCTCTCGAACTACCTATACTATCAGAAGTAGCACAACACACGATGCGCCTCGTTTCCCTTGTATTTCTTGCCCTGGCGCACTCCGTTGCTGCGCAGTTCGGCGGCCTCTTCGACCAGATGTTTGGCGGCGGCGGCGGCGGCGGCGGCGGCGGCGGCGGCCAGCAGCAACACGGCCAGCACCACCAACACCAACAGGCCCAAAACGTGCCGAGCGACTCATCCATATACCGCGCCCAGTACGCGCGCTCCCACTGTGACAAGTATCTATGTCCCGATACTCTAGGTGCGTGCCCGCCATCTGGTCGCAGAAGCGAGACCCCGAAATCTGACACAGGCCTCTGGGTTGACAGCCTGCGTTCACTACCCTCATCACTGCCCCTGCGCATGGCCGTCTCACGAGGATAAGTTTGAGCTTGCCGAGGGCCAGCGGATATGCATCTCCAGGGGCGGCTTCAAGGCCGGCGAAGCAGCGAGGAAGGTCGAACTGGCACGCAAGGGGCTATTGTAGACACGGCATCAGTTGCATCTCTTGCATTCTGTCTCTGCCGAATACGCACCGATGACACAACGGGCCGCTCTTGCAATGTCCTGCCATGCGGGAAAATGAACCCGGTCCCTCGATTTTGAAGAGCAGTACGAGGCCATACCCAGCCCACCAGACAACCGGCGAAAGTTTTATGATGAACAATCAATACTGTTTGCGATTATCACCCAAACCCTCCAACGCGAAAGTACAAGGATATTTCCCCTGTTCCCCCCCTCGCCGCAACCAACTATAACGTAGGAAATACACGAACATGAACATGGACCGTCATCCCTTCGCCGACACGCCACGAACCACACCAAACTACGACGAGCCGTTAACCCGACCCGGCAGAGGCGGGACAGCCGGGGCGCCGCCACTCCCGTGGTTATCCTCGTCCTCGTCCTCCATCTCGAGATCCTCCGGGTGCCCAAGCAGCGCGGCCACATTTCTCATCTCGTAGTGCTTCTTGCGCATTGCCTCGAACCGGCGATGCTTCTCACGCTCCTCGGCGCTCAGGCCAACCAGATACTCCTCGCCGTCCGTGTCATGTCCGCTGCCGTTGCTATCGACATGGACCGCCCGGGTCCGGACCGCGAATTCGTTCTCGGGAATCTCTTCCTCGGGCTCGCCCAGCGACAGGCCTGGAATCTCGTCGTCGACGTCGGGCCGCCGTCGCTGCGGTTGCTGGTGTTCGTGTTGTTCGTGCGACACGCCATCCACGCGGTCCATGTCGATGCTCTTGGGCTTGATCGGTTCGGCCATATCGTCGTCCGACGGGTCCTCGGCTGGGTCGTAGTGTTTCGCATACGGCGTCTTGGGCTCGTTGATCTTCATGGTGCTGCTGCGCTCCTGTTCTGTCAGGTACAAGTTCGCCTCGTCCCACTTCAGTCGCTGGCCCTGTTCCTCCTCGTCGTCTTCGCCCGCATGCCCGGGCGGTAGCGAGCTCTGCCGGCGCGAAACCCCCGGCCGTGTGCCAGCTGCCGACGAGGAGCGGCGGCGGCCCGCATTGTATTGGGTGTTCGCGACCGTCAGCTCCTTCGCCTCCATCGGCGTTAAACTGTGGTCGGGTGATGCGACGGCTTGGAAAGTCGGGTGCGCAACAGCCTGGCTCTCGATTGGCGACACTGGAGGGGATCCGCGATATGAGTTTTTAAGAATGCCTTGGTCGGTGGGCGCTGCGGTTAGCTGTCGTGGCTTTCCAACCCCACTCGCGAAACAGCTCAACTTACCCTTTGGTCGTGGGACATCCGGCGGTGGCGGGGTATGCGCCGGGCTTGGATCTGCTGCCATCTCCATTGCTGTGATTATTTTTTGACCGAGTCTTGTATCGTGTCTGTGGAGATATCGATTGATGTCTTGTTGCTTGAGCACTGCTTTGTTGGGTTTCGGGGAACAAACTTGGACTGCTTTGGGTTCAAAGGCGCTGTGTTGGCGGCGGGGTGGGGTGGAGTGACCTTTTCCGCCTTCATACCCCGTGGTCTGTGGGGCGGGGTCAGCATTTGTATCCGTACCATACGGTAATCTGGACTCTGCCAAGCATTGGATGGTGGACGCCTCAACGCACAGAGGTACCCGAATCAAATCCAAATTGGTGTATCGGTAGTTGGGATAGGTAGTTGAACAAGTTGGAGTTCCAAACCTGGTAGGCAGGTGAGGTTTCGGGCATTGTGCGTCAAGGCAAATGAGCAGACAATATCTCTACACATCAGCTTCCCTGCAGCTCCATCCAGATCCCATGAAGCCACGTCAAGGGCAGCCACGCAATGCCCACTTACTTAAGCGACGAGTACAGCGTAGCTTTGGATGATGCTGGTTTCGATGAAGTGGGTGCGGGCCATTACGTCATTGTGCCCGCCAATGTCGTCGAACTCGAGCAAGCTGGGCTGTAGGGCTGTTGTGAGAGGCAAGCTTGAATGGATCAAGTATAAAAACACGAGTGGCCTCAGTCCCCCCGGAGCTTCAAACCCCAAGACTATGGACTACCAGAACTATCCACACGTTGGACCTTCGCGTGCTCGTGGTAACGATTCATGACATCGCCGTCAATGTCCTCCCCGAACACGTTCACGTGGGTTGTCGCAAACTCGCGCGCGCTCACTCCCTGTTGGAACAGGAGATCCAGCTCTGCAAATGAGCGGCCGGATGGCTCAGGCACCCGAAAATACGTGTAGATGATGCAGAGGAAACAGATACCACCCTAAAGCATGACGACTCGGGGTTAGCATCTCGTCGACTGACAAACAGACAGGCCGGGCAGGCGACGAACCCAGAAGAAACCAGCATAATTCGCCCAGTCCCACGCCCCGGGATTAAGCATATAGGGGGTCAGGACACTGCAGACAATACCGACAATGATGCTTCGTCGGCAGTTAGCATACTGGTACTCTTTCCCACCGGGAGGCAACCGGAAACTTACTAGAGAATGCGCCCTAGCGCCACCGTTTTGATCTGCAGCCTCCGTGTTGAAATCTCGCTAACCAGCGAGTAGCAGACAGTGCCTACCGTCAGTTGGTATGTCAACGCCCAGCCCAGCATGATACTACCGGTAGCGATGGATCCCTCGCGTCGGTGCGACTCAGGCACGAGGCCCAAGAAGCCAAGGATCATCAGCATCACGCAGAGCCCGCACAGGCCGTAGAGGTAGAGTGACCGGCGGCCAATCCCACGGCTCATCATGAACCAGGCTCCGAACACGCCGACCATGTTCATGGCGTACTGGCCGAGTGCGAAGCCATATGCATCATTGGAGCTGAGCCCTGCCTGGGTAAGGAAGTAGGTCGAGTAGTTGGAGAAGGAGTTGCCGCTGAGGTTTTGGATGGCCCAGACCATGCAGACAATCTGTACCATGTCAGCCGCTCTGCTGTCTTGGTGTTTTGGCCCAACCAGTTTGCCGCACCTCTGTTCTCCTTAGATCATGGCCCTTGAAACAATCCCGGTAGCTGGCACCGGCCGTTGTCTTCTCTTCCAGCGCCGTGGTATGCACCATCATGTCTAGCGTCTCGTCGGGGTTGAAGGTCGTCTCCCGGCTCATGCTGGTTAGGCGCAGCAAGGCTTCCTTGGCGCCGGCCAGCTTTCCTCTGCGGACGAGCCACCAGGGAGACTCGGGCGCAAAGTAGATGCCAATCGCAAGCGGAAGGGGCCACATCCACTGCAACGAATACGGGATCCGGTACGCCCATTCGTCTTGCCGTCCCAGCATGGACATGATGACGCCGATTCCGATAAGCTGCCCGAGGCCCCAGCAGAAGTTGACATAGGTTGTCAGATAGCCCCGCATGGCAACAGGGCAAACCTCGGAAGCATAAGTGATGGTGAGGGTCTGAAAGACACCCCATGGCTACATTTGGCAGATCAGCCAGCGCCCCATTGAACTGCAATGCTGCCTCGCCAGCGATGGGGGAGGTGAGCTCGTACGATACCACAGAGGATCTCCGCCGCGAGCAGCGTCTGCACGTTCTGGGCCGTGAAGAACAGCGCCGTCCAGGCATTGATGAGCATGAGGCAGGCAATGACGGTCCAGCGGTATCCGAAGCGCTCCGAGACCCAGCCGTTGATCAAGAGGCCGATGAGCTCTCCCACATTGGCACCCTGATGTGATAGGGGGCCCACTGATTAGCTTCGTCCGTTCGGCTTCGTCCCATGTCCGAATGAGGCCCCGCAGGGGCACGGCGCGGCTCGTGCCGCGCCGGGTAGGGCAGCTAGATCATCACACTTACATTGCTAAGCCCGGCTTGCCACGGGGCAGTCACCTCCCACTTATCGTCCGGCCCGGGCAATCGCTCGCCATACTTTCTGCTGAACTGGGGAAATGCATCTGGCACCATCCGGTCAGCCCATCCGCCACCTCGAGTCTGATTCGGCGGCGCCCTGGAAGGAGGAGGACCAACAGAAGTTGTTGATCAAGCAGACATCGTATCCTTCCATCACAATACACGTTGAGATGAGCATGCTCCATGCGATAGCCTTGGGGTAAAGCCGAATGCCCTGGAGCAGAGTCATGCTCTGCTCCCGTTCCGTGGCCATCTTAGCACCCTGGATTACGCGATCCCTGGCCTCGCGGCGCGTGGCCTGGTCCTCGGCATACTGGTCCTTTTCGTGAACTGTTGTCGCCACCCCGGAGGGGTTGGCACCCTCGGCGATCTTGTCGAAGGCCATCCTCGCCAGGGCCTTGTTGACGATAGGTGAAATGCAAGATAGGTACTACCTGCAGTAGTGCTGCATGTGTCTGGGGAGAGGTAGGTGTTGTGGCTTATTAAGAAGCGAGCTCCGTCCTGACGTGCCTGGGTCGGTCCATCGCACCGTACCAGGCCCAGGCGAGAGGAATTTGTCGAATCTCCACATGGGCCCAGCAATGACGGGCTCTTCAGCGACAGGAACGGTGGAGTGGTGTGGGGTAGCGAAGGCCAGGGCAGGTAAAACGTTGGCGATCTCTGCAGTCAAGCCTCTAGAATCGCGGGGCTGTCATGCTACCCGATGTACCCAGCCGAACCATGCGAGCTGTGGTTCGAGGGAAGGCGACGACGACAGAAAGGGAAGGTGTGCATTGCAGTGAGAGTGTGCAACCTGGAATTGGGGTTCCCACTCAGGCGAATGGAAAGAGCGTGCGTTTCCCCGCACTGGGCAGCAGACTGTGACCGTGACACGCGTGACCGAGACAGGGCATTGGACAATAAAACTTTCGATGCGAATGATGTTTGCCGTCTCCAGATGCCCGGCCACGGTTTCCCCATCTCGGTTTCGTGCGGGGTGCAGAAGGGCAGCAATCATTGGATTGAGCCGGGGCCGAGCTCGTCGGGCGGCAGCAATTTCCCAGTCCGCTCTATCTTTTCTCAACCCACAAAACCGGGATCCACCGGACTTCCGTTCGTTTGGATGAGCGCGCGGGTCACGAGTCGCGACACCCGAGCCGGCTGCCAATGCCATTGTCCGGCCCTCCGAAGTCCGGGTCGGCTTCGCTTTCCCGGAGCCTAGCAAAGTTCGGCTGGTACGTCGCCCAGCCCCCGATTGCCGACGACTTGTTCCACCAGGCCCAGATCTTTTGTATATTCTTCCAGGTCCCCAATTGGTTGACGGAAAGGACAGTGTTAGTTGCAGAGAACATCACCTCAAATGTACAGCTCAATTCCATATATCCTCTGGTACTTGGTGCGGCAGCACTGCGTGCCGATGCGAATGCTGATCAGATAATGTGCTGCAGGCGACAGAGTGACACCGACCTGCGGCAGGTGTCTCAACGCCCGTCGCGAATGTCGCCCGCCTGGCCTCAAGATTCGTGTCACAGCTGAGCGTCCGTCCCCCTGCCCAGCTCCGCTTATGGCGACAGGAAATATCTCCTCTTGACCGCGATTTCCCTGTCCTCTGCTGACTGCCGCTGCCCTGTACCTGCAGACAAGTTCAAGTTCACAAAGAAACAGAAGTGGGTCAAGACGCCAAGACGATGTTAGTCTCCATCGAAGCCTGTAATGTCGGGAAACTTTGGTGTTGAGACGAGCAAAAGTGATCTTTATCGACGAGTCCAAAACGGCCGCACAAGATGCCTCGAGCCCTGACAGCGGGCCAGACGAGTTTGACGATGCCGCCTGGGGCTTCCCCATCACCGCCTCGAAGGATTCCTCCCACCAAACTCTATTGTTGCCTGGTCGCGGACCCCCTTCCCGCCCAAGATCGCCCACCGACCGCTTTCTGATCTCTTCCCCAAAGTGGCCTCTCACCAATGAAGTAGAAGCCTACCTCTTCCGCCACTTCGTGGAGGAACTAGCCAGATGGGTAACATACCAGCCAGCCTCACTGTTGGCAAGATAACCTTGGCTTAGTGCAACAGATCTGACTAACTCTGGCTCACTTAGCTTGACTTGTGCGACCCAAAACGTGCGTGTAGTCTGGGTATACCTGGCTCTTGATGATGGCTAACGGGGCCTCAAGAAACATTCGAGATCGAGGTGCCGCGGCGCGCAAAGGGCTGTCCCGTTTTGTTGAATGCCATCTTTGCGCTGTCAGCGCGGCATCTGGGCCAGACCCGCAACGAAAAGTACTATAACGATCTGGCGGGCGGTTACAATGCTGCGTGCCTCAAAGATCTTACCGAGAATACCAAGCATCAGTCCGGATGGACAGAAGATCGTTTCGCGGCTGCCATCATCCTTCAGGTGGTTGAGGAAATCAACGGTATGCCATGCTGTGATACGTGGAGCCCCGCGAACTAACTCTCTGCGGCAGCTGGTGATATTCCCGCAGATGCAGACGACAGTGGGCACCTCATGGGCATGTACGGCTTTGTCAACAGCCGGTCTCTCGAGCCAGAGAGTATCCGAGCTGCGTCGTTCTGGGTTGGTCTGCGGCAAGAAATCTACATTGCCGTCAGGAAAGGACAGCAGGTGGGAATGAACCTCGCATACCAACTTGTTGACAGATCGCTTGGTACAACGGACGACTACACTTGGGCCAACCGGGCCGTTGTACACTGTGCCGACGTTCTCAACTTTTGCTTTGGCTCCGACCGGGGCCAGCTAAGACGATGGAATGAGCTGGATGGCTGGAACCAAGACTGGACCAACGGCCGGCCGGATTCGTTCGATCCCATCTTCAGACAAGATCAGGGCTCAGCACCGTTCCCCGAGATCTGGTATCATCGAAGTTGTCAAGGCAGGTCTGGTCTCGCTCTCTCTTGAGCTTGAATGACCTAACAATCTGCCGCTATTGGCACAACAGTGATTGGCGTTCAGCATCATCTCCTCGCGAAGCTGTTCCTGCTGGACCACCATCTCAACTTTGGAAGTCGTGACCGCGTGGCCGCAAATGATGTTCAAGTGAGTTCACCCCCGCGCCTCGATCGGCCAAGCGCCTGACAAAAATGGCCAGAAATGCATTCGCGACCGTGTCCGGGAGATTTGCGGCATCGGACTTGGAAACCTGTGGTCGCCGCCCGGCATGTTCACGGCCTGCATGGCGATTGCTGCTTGTGCGTGAAACCTTGCATTCGGGGGGTTTGGCTAGTGCCGGCTTATGGCTAATCGAAGCAGTTGGCGAATACTTTCGCGTACCCCAAGATCAGAGAGAAATTCTGCGCATCTTGGAAAAGACGCAAAACGACCATGCACGTCCAACCGAGCGAGTCAGGCAAAAGATGTTGCGGGCCTGGGGGCTAGGCCCGGAATACCATTATCCCCAGAACAACTCACCCCTAGATCTTTCCATTGGCGACAACGATTAGGAATCCTATTCTGGTACTAGGATACAGAAGGTCTAGGATAAAGACAAACACACGGCGAGAAACAACAAGCCAAATAACACGATATGGAGGAAAGCTGCTCGCACCTGTGTCCATGTACATATGTATGTACATGTAGTGCACCTCGAGTTCTGCCGACCGCCTCACTTCATAGGACTCCTGCGACTGCTGCTAACAAGGCTTTGATTGGCCATAGTAGCCAGTCTTGGATTGCAGGGCAATGATTGCATCGGGGAATCTTGCCTGTTTCCGGAGAAGGAACACGGCGTTTTGGCCAACCATCGCGGCGAGCTTCAATATACAGTCTCAAAGAAGGAATTCTCGCCGGCAACAGCGGGAGAGATCACCCGGATGAACTCACATATGACTATCCCGAAGGGATTTCAAGGGTTGGGCCCACGTGGATTGGCCTGGAAGAACGTGTGGAGGAAAGATTGTATTTCCAACCCTGATTTTGCATAGATCGGTGGGAATATATGCGGATTCCTTTTCTCCGTTCCCCCTTTTGACCCGCCTCCGGTTAGCAGCGGAAGGAATTGAGGCTTGACGCACCCATCGATTGGCAAGCTTATACTGTTCCGGGCTCAGATGCTTAACCTGGCTGTCGCTATTAGTCAGTACGAACTGTTCGGGGGAGCCCTAAGTCACCATATGATGCGGTCCGCCCCCGGGCAAGCTTGCGGCCCTTGTGGTTGCCCAAGCTACTTCGTTCCAGTCCCGTTGACCAGCTACTTAACCAACCGCCACAGGGCGGCCACGCGGATACAGCCCAACATCGGGCTGTTGGGCAATCAGTTGCTTTCAAGCCATCCTTGCCTTTGTTCGCTGTGATGGCATCGGTTGCTATCGACAGCCGCCGGGATGGTGGGGTTCTCGAGGCTATGTCCGATGCCGTCGACACTATCAATGTGTGCAAGGGAGAAGCAACAGCCTTCGACGCCAGCTCGCGCTTTGATTCGGAGAAGGACAGGGCAGGGTTCCGGCGGTACGACGATGCGTGTGACAGAGTCAAGAACTTCTATGCCGAGCAGCACACCAAGCAGACAGTTTTGCACAACATGGCGGCCCGGGAGCGCTTCTACTCCCCGTCACGGCCGAGACTCGAGATGGGCATCTGGGAGGCCATGGAGAAGCTCAACACGCTGATCGACGACAGCGACTCGGACACGGAACTCGGCCAGATCCAGCACCTGCTGCAAAGCGCGGAGGCGATCCGGCGCGATGGCAAACCGCGTTGGATGCAGTTGACGGGCCTGATCCACGATCTCGGCAAGCTGATGCTCTTCCTTGACGGCTGCTACGAAGGCCAGTGGGACTGTGTTGGTGACACGTTTCCTATCGGCTGTCGCTTCGACCAACGTTGCATCTATCCCGAAATGTTCGCCGCCAACCCGGACTCGCGACACCATGTGTACAGCACCAAGTTCGGAGTTTACGCGCCCAGCTGCGGCATGAACAAGCTCGTCATGAGCTGGGGCCACGATGAGTACCTGTACCTGGTGCTCAAGAACCAGAGCAACCTGCCGCGCGAGGCGCTTGCCATGATCCGTTTTCATTCGTTTTACCCATGGCACAGGGAGGGGGCATACCGCGGGTTCATGGCCGAGGGCGACGAGGACCTTTTGAATGCCGTGCGGGCTTTTAATCCGTACGATCTGTACAGCAAGTCGGATGGTGTTCCGAATGCTGAGGAGCTCAAGGTGAGACTGTTTCTTGTTCAACCTGTTGTTTCACCCTTCATTTCATGCTAACGGTCCCTTTCAGCCATATTATCTCGAGCTTATTGATGAGTTCTTTCCGAATGAGAAGATTACGTGGTGAGATAGCAGGTGCGACTAAAAATAGGAAAGGGGCTCGGGGGCACGGGGTGGGGAGGCAGGTAAATACCTAGGCAGGCGGCTGCATGTTCATCGACCGTTTGTGTTGACCCAACTCCGTTAAATGTGCACGCAACCGGGCTTACATAGATATGATCCAAGGACTATGTGCCCACTCTCGATTTGTAGGTAATATCCGTACCACTGTGGCTTGCCTAGTGACTGTTCAAGAAAGCAGGACGCCAAATGCAGTTGGAGAAACGTGGATGTGCTAAGTGGAGAGTATGAAGATGACTCGGAACGGGAAACGTTCCAGGCGCCGCCAGCCTTTGTGTTCTCTGTGAATATCGTAGAGCGCGACGGTGGCAGGGAATGGAGACTGCATGTCTAATCTACATGCCGGTGTGTTGGGCGGGCCGGCGGGGTCTTGGTGCAAATAACAACATCTGTCCCAAGACCGGGCTGTGAAGGAGCTACGCCGGGGTTTCAGTTCCGGAGATCGACGGTTTGTTTGCCGCTGAGGTTTTTGGCCACCGCCGCCGGTCCGTACAATGTACTGTACACGGCGATCTGCAAAATCCCTTTGCTTGGGGTTCTTTTTGATGTTTTGCAGCCATCGATTGCGGTCGATGGACACCTCCGGGACTGCAAAAGCGGATCGAGGCCGGCTCGAGACTGCTGCTGGAAGTCGGAGAAGTCTGAAAAAATTAGCCAATACCACCCCACTGTGCATCCCTTTTTCCACATTAATGACTTCATATTTGATCACTAAGCCCGTCCCCCCACCCCCACTTCCCAGGCTTCCCACACGTGCCACAGAAGCAGACACAGACACGACAGCGCCTGAGGTCGCCGCCACATCGGAGTCGCCAGACGCATTGCACTGACGGCAAAAAGGATATGGGGCGAGCGGGTGCGGGAAGGCTGCTTGCTGCGCGGGTCTAGGGCTTCCACTTCAAGTTCTTCCCGATGACATCCATTCCAGCATCTGCACTGGCTTGCCGAATGGGAGCTGAACCGCCACCGCTAAAGCATCTGCTCCAGCTGTCCCAACTGTCCCAGGTATCAGTGTCCCAAAACTCCCAACCGTGAATGGGCATGACCGTGTCGCCCGCCGCCGCCGCCGCCTCTTCCACCACCACCACAACCCTCCTCCGAACATCTGCCTCGACAACCCATCGGCCAATCATCTGCCGCTTTCCTCGCACGTCGCACCGTGCCGCCGCATTTGTCTCCCCTGCCGCCTTGTACCTGACACCCTCTGCGCCATACCAACGTTCCGCTCGACCACCATCTGCCGTTCCGGCTCCGACAAACCATTTCTCCGCGTCTTTGCCCTCCCCCAGGTCCTCTGTTCAATACATATATCACATCCTAGCTTACCATACGATCAGGGAATTGTCGACAATGCCCGGCAGGTCAAAAGCGTTCTCAAAGCAGCCGGCAACGAAAGAGGACAACCCGGCGGCCGACTCTTTCGAACGGTCTCTGCACCCCCAGGTCCGACTCCGCCGGTCGAGCCGCCACCTGAGTAAGATTGCGACCCAGGAGGACGACTCGTCGAGACAAGGAAACCTGTTGGGCTTCGAGTTTAGCCGAGATGAGAACGCGGACGACAGGGACATCCGCAAGAGGACGGTCAAGGAAGATATGCAAGTGGCTATCGAGGGGCTGGCTAGAATGGAGCAACGGCTCATGACAGCAACAAAGAAACAAAAGCTCCAGGTCGAACAGGCCCTCTGCTCGGCGCCCCGCGAAGTTCCCGTTGGGGGCGACCCCAATCCCGAGTCGTTTAGAGAAGCCGGCTTGCACACCACGGAACAGTCAAAGAAACAGAGCCAGCTCCCGACCCCGGATGAAGAGTCAAATGATACCTTTGCGAAAGGCATCACCGGGGCCAAGGGCCTGGATTCCGAGAAACCCATGGACGCTCCAGAGCAAGCACCCGACACATCCGAGAGGGGTGCCGCAAGAGTTCCGCCAGTCAACAGCGAGTACCTGCCGTTGCCCTGGAACGGCCGTCTAGGATACGCCTGCATAAACACATACCTTCGTGCGGCAAAGACCCCAGTCTTCTGTTCCCGGACCTGCCGCATGGCCACCATCATTGACCATCGATACCCGCTTCAGAACCCGTCTGAGCCCGAACATTCGGTCAGGAACCGGCCCGACAAGAGCAAGGAGCCCGAGACACAGCTGGGCGCCAAGTTTGTCAAAGAACTCGGTTTGACAAACGCGCGGGATATCATCAAGATGTTGAGGTGGAACGACAAGTACAGCATCAAGTTCATGCGGCTCAGTTCCGACATGTTTCCGTTTGCCAGCCACCCGGAGCATGGCTACAAACTGCGGCCCTTTGCTTCCAAGGTGCTCGCCGAGGTTGGAAAGGTCGCCGCCGAGCTGGGCCATCGGCTAACAACACATCCTGGCCAGTTTACTCAGCTCGGTTCGCCGCGAAGAGAGGTGATTGAGGCGGCTGTCCGCGACCTCGATTACCACGACGAGATGTTGTCCCTCCTCCGGCTTCCCGAACAGCAGAACCGTGATGCCGTCATGATCCTGCACATGGGGGGTGTCTATGGCGACAAAGCTGCAACCCTCGACAGGTTTCGCGAGAATTATGCCAAGCTCTCTCCCTCGGTCAAGGCCCGCCTCGTGCTGGAGAATGACGACGTCGGCTGGACTGTGCACGACCTGCTCCCCGTCTGCGAGGAACTCAACATTCCCCTGGTGCTCGACTTCCACCATCACAACATCCTTTTCGACAGCGCCAAGTGCCGCGAGGGGACGTACGACATTAGTCGGCCCGAGCTGCAAGAGCGTATCGCCGGGACTTGGAAACGCAAGGGTATCAAGCAGAAAATGCACTACAGCGAGCCCTGTCCCGGGGCTGTGACGCCTCGCGACCGGCGCAAGCACAGTCCCCGTGTCGCGACGCTGCCGCCGTGTTCGCCGGATATGGACCTAATGATCGAGGCTAAAGACAAGGAGCAGGCTGTCTTTGAGCTCATGAGGAACTTCAAGCTCCCTGGGTTCGACAGGTTCAATGACATGATCCCGCACGAACGCGCGGACGAGTCTCGGCCGGCGCTACCGATGGGGAAGAAGAAACAAAAGCCAGCGGTAAATCTGAAGAGAAAGAGAGCGCCTGATGAAGACGCCATCGATGTGAATGAGATTGGCGCCGGCGCTGATGATCAATACCAAGACACAGCCGAGAGGCTGGTCCCGGACGAGGAAGTTGGGATGGGCGGACCGGACCGGCGGGTGTACTGGCCGCCGGGGAGGGATGACTGGCTGAAGCCGAATAAGAAAGGGGCCAAGGCTAGCAAGACCGAGGGCTGGGATGACGAGTGTTAGTTTTGTCGTGCTAACTGTTTGATGTTGAAAGGCAGGCAGGCGTTTTGGGAACAGGGATGGTCATGGCTCGAGCATTCTGGGCAAATAGCAAAAGCCGGCGAGGTGTTTTTTAACTTGGATATTTGTCAAGCAAAACTGTACCGATAGTTTACTTGGAGACTGTGCAATCTCTCATTTAGTGTACGATCGGTCTGCCCCCTTTTTTTCATCCATGGGTTTATGGTGAGGGGATTGCAGGGGTTGGCTGTGTGGTATATCTTGATTCTATAGTAAGTTGTGTGTCGATGTAGTACATATTCACGAAAAACCAACAAGCTTTTGCTCCTATCGGTACATTATAAATGTGTAATGATGCAAACATGCCTGCCTTCCTCCTAACGCCCAGACCAAACTTCCAACAACCCCCCACCTTCCATTCATCACACAAACTACAGCGGACCCGAGTCTAAAGAACAATCGATGCTACCGCCCAGCGGAAGACTCATCTCCGGCGCAGCTGCCACCGCCCCTATGTGATGGCCACCTCGCCTCGCAGCTCCTTGCATCGTGGGTGAGAGCAGCCCCCGCAGAACAGCGTGCTCTTGCCGCAGGCTACCACTCGATTGCAGCCACACGTGATGGACTGGGAGATTAATGTTGTTAGGCAGGCGTAGCTGATCTTGGTGCCACACATGGTGTAGATTGTTGGGGGTTGCGAGCGCCAGTGGCGTTGTATTGGGTATGAGGGGGTGTCTGCTGTGGAGGTTAGCAAAGGAGGCACTGGGCGAGACGAGTATTATGAAAAACATACGGAATTTTACACGACCAGCCCAGTGAGATGTAGGATACCCGCCCCTTTCCCTCGTGATGTTGATGTTGTTGTTGTCTTCGGTCGTCAAACTTTCTCGAGCGGTCGTTAAATGAATCGTATGTCGTGCGCGAGGGACATAGAAAAAGAAAAAAAACCAGAGCTTGAACTCAGCCGTCGTGGGAGTCGTGATGCTTGATATATTTCCCGGCCTGTCAATTAGGCGCGGCGGATGTTGCCGGATTGGGCCCTGCCGCTCAGCGCCAAGATGTGACAAAGAATCGTGTCTTCAGGGGCGGCGTGTGGGGTGGTGCACAGTTGCAGACGGCTGTGGTTGAAATCCCCCGCGACCTTGAAGTGCATATGCCAAATAGGGGCGTAATACGGATAGAATGCTCTTGGTGTTTTTGAACTGGGGGGGTTCAGCTTGACATTCAGTTGGGGATTCCATGGCGGGAATTAAGAGTCCCGAACTCCTGCCAGCCCGCTAGTAATGTCGCAACCTGAATCTCGACCTGCTGCCCAAGAGGGCAGGCGCGATGATGAAATTAACCTCTACTTTGTGTCCTGAACCCATTTTGATTGGCGCTTTTCTGCGCCAAGCTACAGGAACTGGATACGTCATTGATTCCGGGCTTCGCCGGGAGCTCAAGACCCGTCTTGCTAAATTTGAGGGTTGCCAGGGACTCTGCATGACCCACACTCATTCGGTCTAGATTCGCTGGTTTTGCCATGCCTCTGCAGTCGCATTTTCAGAACCTGGGGGCCAGCTTGATTGATGCCCTGCACAATCGTAGCCGAACACAATCGACACACTTTGCCCTTTGCAAACCAGCCTCATGCCACAAATCTCCGTCTTTCCGTTGATGGCTTGATGCATGTAACCACAAACTGCGCCAGATGGCTCACAACTTTGGGCTGAAACAGTCGGACGCCTCTGAAACAGGATTTTGTCGTCCACTCTTCCCTCCCGGGACATGCATATGGGGTCAAGCCCAAGCTCTTGTTCTGTCATCTCGTTTTCTCTCCATTTATCCGGCTAAAGATTCGCCAATACGAACGTGAAGCGGACCCCCCAAAAGTCATTCACGCGGCCTCAAAACAGCTGCATGAGCACATGAGGTGTGGGCACTGCACCTCTGTTGGAAGCTTGGCAGCGGGTTGCGAAACCCCTCAAATCAAGCGAATCTGCTTATAATGCTATAGTCATGAGATAGTTACTGTAAGTGAGGTTATCCACGGTGTTATAGTTGTTAGTATGCAACGCCTGTTTAACTTGAAGTGTCTGATTCAACCCTAACCCCTGGTTTTCTGCTGTACAGGAGCACAATGATAACTCTCGGGCCTGCTAGGTATGTCGCAAAATAAATGTTAGATTGTCATTGATCGAAGTCGCCCGCTAGCTCTGACATTAGCATCTTAAACCTGTCTTTTACCGGGCTGCGAGAGAACTGCAGCTTAGACTAGACATCTATTATGTTACGTTACCTCTATGTGGCGCACAGTGATATATAGCAAATCCTGGAATGAAATGTCTGAGATGGCCCTGTTAAATCTATTGCAGCGTTGAAGACAGTCTTCAGCCTTAGCTATCTCGGCAGAAACCAAGGAGCGGTGTTACATTGTAGACTGTATTAGGCATGTCATAAACACAGTCGCTATCGGATCCTGTGATCAACCCGAAGATGCTAGGAACTGAGAGTTTTGCTAGAGGTTGATGCGTTTAGCTAATTGAATGAATCCTGAGAGGTTGTAATATTAGATGGAGGAAATCGAGTCTTGACTGACAAGTGATGCATTGAATAGTAGCAGCCACATTATCACACCCTTGTTTCTGCATCTGCTGCTGGTCCCAGAACTAGTCGCAAGAAGTGACCTGGTTTTCGAACTAATTGTCTGTTAAATCGAGGCCTAGCACAAGCGACAAGAGGCAGCTGCTTGTTTTGGCATGACAAAAGAGTTTCTCCCGGAGTCTTCATAACCAGGCGAGCCAGGTACGCCTGGATCTTTGCCAACACAAGCAAAGAACTGCAGAACCCTCAATGCCAACGAGTATGTAATGAATCTTTGATTGGTTGGAATTGTTTGTGGGAATCTCGCTTCTCTTTGCTGCCTAACTTGATGTGGAACCGTTGGTCGATAGCTCTTGATGCCTGGCCAAGAGTCTCGTGATCTCGTGCACCGACCCTGGCCAGGCAGTGCTGTTGCCTGCTCGACGCGGTGAGTCGCGCCAGCCGATTGAACATCTGTTGGGTACTTAATTGATCCGAGAGAAAGTTGTGCCTTCCACAACTAAAATCTGAATTCAATCATCTCCATTTTCTCAAGGGACCAAACCACATCGGCCCATCTCAATCCTGCGGGCGGTTGGATTCTTTTCGGACTTCCTCCCTGTGCCCGCCAATTGAACTTCAGGGGTACTTTGTTTTCAGCTTCAAACAACATCCGACAGAATGCCACCCAGGAAGGGTAAGAAGGCCGCTCCGGCGACACCGGCAACTCCAGCTCTTGATGGCTGTAAGGTTGCTTTCAGCGGCACGTTTGGCGTGTCGCAAGCCAGTCTCAAAAGCAAGGCCGAGGCCCTCGGGGCTACAGTGGCCAGCACGGTCTCGGACGATGTCACTCACCTGGTAGCAACCGGGGCCGACTACAAAAAACCATCCACCAAGGTCGCAAAGGCCCAGTCTCTTGGCATTCATATTGTCGATTTGTCGTGGCTGTCAGATACCGAGCAGAACAACGTCAAGCAACCGGAAGATGACCACGTCCCAGGAGGCTCTGACAATAACGACACCGCTCAGGGTTCTTCATCTCAGCAGACGACTTCTCTGGACGCCACAGCATCGGCCACCACCACCAGGTCGCGGAAGCGCGCACATTCTCCGCCTGCAAACGATGTCTCTGACAACGAGGCAGCTCCTAAAACCAAGAGAACAAGGGGCCGCACGGCGGCGCCGGCGGCCAAGGCGGGCGGCGAGGCTGCTGACGCCGAGACTCGAGACCCCAATGGTGACATCGATGCTGAGCCGGAAGTGAAAAAGGAGAAGGGAAAGATGAAGGTCGAGTCGGCCATGGGTGATGGCCAAGTCGCCAAGCGCAAAGACATTCGGATTCCGCTGGACGAAGGGTGCCCCTTCGTGACATCTGCCGTCTACATTGACAGCTCTGGGGTCATCTACGATGCTTCGCTGAACCAGACAAATGCGTCACACAATAACAACAAGTTCTACCGCATCCAGGTGAGGCCCCACAGCATGCCATTCCCCATGCCATTTCTGACAGATTGACAGCTCTTGGTGGATTCGGGCGGCGTCTACAGAACGTGGACTCGATGGGGACGTGTTGGCGAACGAGGCCAGACCCAAATCCCGGCGACGGGCTCGCTGGTCGAATCCATGCGGCAGTTTGAGAAGAAGTTCAAGGACAAATCGGGTCTCCAGTGGAACCAGCGTGGCGAGAACCCGAAGCCTGGCAAGTACGCCTTTGTCGAGCGGAACTATAACGAAGATTCCGACGACGAAGACGATGCGGAAGATGAAGCCAACGACAAGAAGGAAAAGGCATCCACCTGGCAGCCGCCCAAGTCTACTCTGGAGCCTGCCGTTCAGGAGCTTATGCAGCTCATTTTCAACCAGCAATACTTCAACGCCACAATGTCAGACCTGAACTATGACGCCAACAAGCTGCCGCTCGGAAAGCTGAGCAAGGCCACCATCACGCGCGGTTTCCAGGCCTTGAAGGATCTGTCGGCTCTCATTGACGACCCCACGCTGGCTGCTTCCACCTATGGGGTGGCATATGGGTCAGCGGTTGAGCAGCTCTCCAACTCGTTCTACTCACTCATCCCGCATTCCTTTGGTCGGAATCGCCCCCCGATCATGCACACCCAGCAGATGCTCAAGAGGGAAATAGAACTTCTCGAGAGCCTGAGCGACATGAAAGATGCCGCCCTCATCATGAAGATGGACAAGGCCGGCAACGATGATGTGCACCCGCTCGACAAGCAGTACCAGGGTCTCAAGATGCAGGAAATGACGACTCTCGACCCAGCCAGCCAGGAGTATTCTCAGCTCCACAATTACTTGCACGACAGCCGGGGCATCACCCACGGACAAAACTACAGAGTTGAAAACATCTTCCGTATTGAGCGCGAGGGCGAGTTCGATCGTTTCGACAACAGCGTCTACGGCAAGATGTCAGCCAATAAGCGTCTGCTTTGGCATGGCTCCCGCGCGGCCAACTTTGGAGGCATCCTCAGCCAAGGTCTTCGAATTGCGCCGCCGGAAGCCCCGGTGAACGGTTACGTGAGTACTTTGCATCTCCGTACTACTGTCTCGGGGCCGTTGTGCTCCCGAAACAGCATGTTTGCTCCTGAACTTCCCTAAATGGCCAAAGAAAAAGGGGCGGTATAACTGACATTGTTTAACAGATGTTCGGCAAGGGGATATATTGCGCCGATATCAGCAGCAAGAGCACAGGCTACTGCTGTAGTCATCTTTCCGGTGGAGAAGCTCTGCTGCTTCTCTGCGAGGTGGAGCTGGGAGATCCAATGCAGGAGCTCACCAACGCATCATATTCTGCCGCGGAGGATGCGAAGAAGAAAGGCATGATTTCGACGTGGGGAAAGGGCAATATTGGACCCAGCAAGTGGAAAGATGCCGGCTGTGTGAACCCCTCGCTGTCTGGCACAATTATGGTGAGTTTTCTTTCTGGTTTGAGTTCGGGTTCCCAACTGACTATTTGCAGCCCGACACTTCCGTGTTGCCCGGCGACACCAATGTCCCAGGCGCCAGTCTGTACTACAACGAATACATCGCTTATGATGTCGCTCAGATCCGGCTGCGATATCTTTTCCGAGTCCACCTATAAGGTGGGGAATGGGGGGAGGGGTGGAAGGAAGGGTTGTATCTTGGACGGAGTTTGATGGCTATCGTGGAGGCGTTTGCAACATTCGATCTTCGCCATGTGCTCCGATTTGCGCATTGTCAGTTTATGGTGGTTATCAGCCAATTATTATTGCTCCGAGGCTGTCTTGCTCTCTTTATCTTTCTGTGGGATTCTGCCTTTTTACCAGCATCGCACCCTCTGTCACGTCCCTGGTGTCATTGCTTTTCCCGATTGCTAACAGCTTCCTTCCAGGCGGCGGCAATAGCAGCCCAGTACTGTGCTGGATGGGCGCGCATGTGGCCTACATGCGGCGTGCCCTCAAAGAGCTCTGCCGAGACGTCCCACCCTTTCTGGCGCGCATCGGCAGCATGCGTCTCAATGTCCTCCCAGTGGATGATGTCGTCTTTCTTGGAGTACAGATACAGGCGCTTGGCCGAGGTATTCGACAGCGTCGGGTTGTTGACGGCGGCGGTGCTGAACTCGGCGGCGCTGATGGCTCCGATGACCCAGCCGAAGCCGTGCAGGCAGGCGAGGAAGACGGCGGCCAGCGCCTGCGTCACGACAAAGGGCCAGGGAAGCCAGGGCGCGGGACCCAAGGCCATGGCACGGGACCAGGGCCCTACATTGGGCAGGAAGTGGGTGCTGCCTGGCGTCGAGTCGCCGATCAGCAAGTCGTGCGGAAAAAGGTGCCCTTTGGTGATATGGGTGTATGCGTTCATGGTGGCGGCGCAGTTCATGCCCCCTGTATTCGACATGACTTGCAGCAAGACTCTTTCGTCGCTCTTCTTCTTGGTGTCCGGGTTCTCGAGCATCCCCGGGTAGATGGCCTCGATGACGGGAACCATTGTCCGCGAGCGGGATTCGAGTGTTTGGTAGAGCGCCTTGAGGATGGGGGAGAAGATGAGGACGATGCGGGCGTGCGGGAACAAGTTTCGGTATCCGTCGACATACTTGGATACGTGCTTCGGGCGCGCGTCTCCCCAGCCATAGATGATGATGGTGGTGGGATGGCTTGGATCCTGCAAGCGCGGGTTCCCTTCTTGCACATACACCTGCTTGCTGAGCTTCTTGAAGCCGAGCATGGGTGACTCGGCCTCGACCACCTTCTTCGACATGGTGCTGTGGGGTTTGGTGACGGGCTTTGCTGCTCCAGATGAGAGCCAAGTTGGTCTTCGATGTGCTGTTTAGGAAGTAGTTCGAGGATGCAGTATAGAACATAGAGTTGAGCCTTTGGAAATATCAAGTGAAAATCTTGTGCACATTTGTGATAGGTTTTTTCAAGCCCCTGACCCCTGGTAATCGTAATCCCTGCAGCAGAGAGCCGTAGATATCTACAGATTATGCATGTCGACAATAAGTGTTTAACTCTGCAAAACATCCAACATTACCACCGTGTCGAGGGACGGTCGATGCACCAGCAACAAAGACCATCCCACTACCCGGTAAAAATTAAACAAGGTCTAGTATCATATATAGAAGACTCTTGAATATGATTGGTACCTGGAGGTTTCTTTTCTGGCTCACATGTGATCCGAAGAGCCGAGGTATGGATTCACGCCTCGAACGTGGACCTGCCTGAACTGGCAGACTTCCATCCGCTCTCACAACGAAGAAGGGCAATTGGTCTAGGGGTATGATTTTCGCTTCGCATTCCTGAAGATGCGCCTTGTGAAAGGTCACCGGTTCGAATCCGGTATTGTCCATTCATTTTGCCTTTTTGGCTGGTCTGGTCATGGGGCATGCGGTGGGTGGGGGCCAGTGAGTGACTAATTAGCAGCCGAGGCACGTCGGCTAGGCGTGATGGCGTGCGAGTTGTGGTTCTTGACCATTCATGAAGCCCAAGGTATCTCGAGGATTGGACCGAACTGAAAACCGGACTCTAAGGATTCACGTACTGTTTACACATCCAATTGACTTGGCCCCCCCAACCTTCCCCCGACTATGGACAAACCAAACCCAGGCAACCTCGTCCCGTTTTCGGCAGCGACCGAGGTTGAAAGGCTCGACTCGCATACGTACAAAGTCAACCTTGTGGACTCGTTTTGCATTGGAAGCGGTAGGTCGGGTTCCCGCCACAGGCTTCAACGTATGGCTCTTGTATCTGACCATATGCCGTCTGTACAGTTCCAAATGGCGGTTATGTGGCATCCTGTCTCCTCCAGGCCGCCAGCCTTCATCTTCGGTTGTCGGGCCAGGAGGATGTATTAAACGCCCACTTTCAATTCCTGAACCGCACCGAAATAGGACCGGCAGTCATCACCATTGAGGACGTCAAGTTAGGTCGCCAGCTGTCAACACTGCACGCTACCTGTCGTGATGTAGGGCTTAGCGCCTTGGCATAGTGGAACTTGGTACCTCTGGTACAAAGCTCACGTGCACTCTTCTCATATGTATATAGGCTCCATCAGAGCACTTCTCTTTCTCTGAATGGATCATCCCTTTCTATCTATTCGAACTTGCCCCCTGCCCTCCGCCAAGCCTTCTGTTAGTGCGACAGTTATAACCCCGGTGCTCTGAACGTCGTACGTAGCTACCCCTATTACACTATAGAAGTGCATTTTTTTTTTCTCTTTCTATTTGGAACACTTTTTTCTATACGTTTTTCCGATCGTATATCGCCAACCCTGCTAGAAATCATTATATCGGTATCCAAGATTACCTCCGTTAAGCTTACGGATCGCGCTAGCTACCCTGCGTAGTTCGTACAGTTCCGCTACCAGGCCAAAGATATTTGCAAGGTCTAGAAGTACGTTGACCCCGAGACGACTGGCATTCCAGAGCCCGAGGAGCCCGAGGCTCCTACTATATAGAGTGTCCTAGAAGACTTCCGACAAGCAAGCCGTATCCGGTATAATATAGCTATTGCGGACTAGGAGCGCTAACCCGAAGCTAAATAGACTCTAGAATCTAGGCCGAAGCTCGAGGAGGATCCTACCCCTAAGGTAGTACGCGCTGAACTCCTGATCGAACGAGAGGACTATAAGGCGGAGCGTACTAATTAGGACAAGCTTATAGTACGTATTACTACCTTTAACGCCTGGCTCGAGTTAACGGTCGACGGCGGTCTACGGACTACGGCCCTTACTCGGAACTATAGGGAGGGGAAGGTTAGAACCTACGCGCTTATGGTCTCCCTTCGTAAGCTCGTATCTCCTACTAATACCTTAGTCTTAACAACGGTTACCTAGGAATACCGTCGGGTGCTCGAGCGCGCTAGGATTAGCAAGATCGACCTTACAGTCTAGCTCTAAGACTGGACCAGAGCCTACCAGAACGCTCAGGCGTATAATATCCTGGACGTTAAGGGTATACTTACAGCAAAAGATTTTCTCGATATACTCCGGGCGAAGATCGCTCTAGACTAGGCGGGCCGGAAGGTGACTAATCTGCTCGAGGTAGATAGTCTAGGCCGACCAGTACCCTCCCTTAACGAATATAGGAGGATGTTTACTACTCTAGTTAATGAGGAGATTAGCGTTACCGCCGCTAAGGGCCCAAGCCTGTTCACCACTTTCCCGACGCTCGGTCAGGGCCAATCAGGGGGTAGCCGCGCGCCTAAAGCCAAGACTAGTAGCGGCCTAATATCTAAGCAGAACCCCTGCCCCTACTAGCCTAACAATAAGTATAGTTAGAAGCCTAATCGCTATTTCACGCTCAAGATAGCGGTAACTAGGGTCCCTAGCAAGTTTAGGCAGCTGCCTAATGTAGAGCGGGCTAAGATCCTTGCTTAGCTGAAGGAGCCCTGCTAGAAGGAGGTGCGTGCTACTATAGCGGAATGTAGTTGGGTCGACAAATCCTCGTCAAGCGGTTCGGGTAGATACCCTAGTTCGATTAACGCTACTGTAATTAATCCGTCGATTATAGGACCCCTTAGCGTATTCTCCACTCTCTCCTTTTCCAAGTACCCGTTCTCTAAGAGCACTCTGGTTAATAACTGTAGTGCTATTTACATTGTTAATAGCAAGGATCTGCTTGTCCCTGGCACTTTCGTTAAGGCCGAAGGAAATAAGTACGTAGAGGCCGGCACGTCTGCTTGCCCGATCTTAGGCACTAGCCGGTGTATTATTAAGAACGTAATTAATAGCCGTTATAGACCTGCTACTAAGGACCTGGTATTAAAGAACGTTGCTGTAGTTAAGGGATTCTATATTAATATTGTTGCTAAGGCCGCTCTGTATAAGGCAGGGATCTAGTATCTAGGTTTGGACTACTCGCTACGCTATAGCACGCTCGAGAGGAATACCCTAGTTAAGAAGCTGTTACGTATATACAATCTTGTCTTCCTCGAATACATTCCTCTTACCCTTTGCCTAACGATTCCTAGCTATATCCCTAGGAGCTTTGTAGGGACTGTAATGATTGTATTAACTATAGAAAAAGTGTTTAGGCGCGTAAAGGCCGCTACTATACGACGGTCGAAGGATTTACGGCGCCCGAGGGAGGATTCGGACGCGCTCTAGCACGCCAGATCTAGTTATCTAGGTCCAGAAGCGCTGCGGGCACTCGTCCAGAACGTCAGAGGAGTTCGGATCAAGGGTATCACGCGACTTAAGTGTACGAGCTACGCTTAAACACACGTATGCCAAGTGATCTCGAGGCGTCCTTTAGATAACGCCTCTGTACGACCGTTCTAGAGGATCTTGTAGGACCTGTTCGATTACCCTACGAGCTTTGACGGCAAGAACTAGCTTCTTGTAATCAAGGACGAGTATAGCGGTAAGCTTTTCGTTTTTTGTTTAGTAACTAAGATATAAGCTAAGCTTTTTAATATACTATCTACGTTCGAGGCGTAGGTAAGAAGGTAATACAGCCTCTCTATTTGTAAGATTCGGTCGGATAACAAGGCGGTAGTAATAGCCTTTAAAGGCTTTACTTATTATAAGATATAGGCTAAGGAGGAAGGTATCGACATTAAGACGTCCCCTACGTATACCTCAGAGCCTAACGGGGGTGCTAAGCGCGTAGGCCAAGAGATTATCAACAAGGCTATTAAAATAGGATTTTACATTGGCCTCCCTAAGAACCTCTGGAGCGAGACTACGCCTACGGCTACGCTCTTGTATAATATAAGCCTAAACAAGGCGCACTACTAGCGGACTCCTAACGAAGTGTTGCTATTATAGTTTCAGTAGTACTTTCGCTAGTATGCTCCGAGTATGATCAAGGAGCTTACTATAGACCTCCGACTGGATTGGAGTAGCATTATAGCGTATAGTTGCCGTGCCTACCCGCTTAACAAGGAGCGAGAGGCAAAGCGTTCGAGGCGAGCATTTAAAGTGATACCTCGAGGGTATATCGGATACCTAGTTAGGTACTACGGTACTAACATTTACAGGATCTAGGTACCGGTGTTAAAGCGCGTTATCGTTACCCGGAATGTTACCTTTAATGAAGAAACTTTCTTCGACCCTATTCGCAAGGAGTAGGAAAAGCTGCCTGTTAGGATTATTAACGGGCTTGCTAATCTTCTCGACGAGGGGGAGAAGAGCTAGGACGCTAGTATTTTGGATATATAGGTTAACGAGGAGGAAGTGCTTTTAGAGTCCCTTAAGGTCGCTGCGTAACCTCTTAGCGAGTAGGCTAAGCCCGCTGCCGAGACTATAGTACTACCTGCTACGGCACCTTAGGAGTCCGGTTAGGACTTAGGGGTAGGTAGAGCGCAAAAGACGCGCGGAGGACTCCTAACCCCTAAAGGAACTCCTAAGCTAGCTGTAGCTAGTGTAGAAGGGAGTATTACCTAGTCGACCTAAGCGGGTTAGGGCGTAGACGGTAATAGAGGGTCTGCTCTTAAAGTTAGCGAGGACATTAAGAGTATAGGCGGGGATTTTAGAGTACGAAGATCGGACTCTAAAAGCTTGGTAAGTATCCGAAGCGAGATCGTTATAAGTAGCGAACTTATAGAGGGTGTAACATCTTCCTAGAGCGCTCTGCTAGCCCCTAAAGTAGCTAAGCCGGAGCATCCTAAGCTAAGCGTATCGGTATATTAGCAGCGGACTATATACCCGCCTGCGACGCGCCGGAGCGAACGGATTCGGAAGCCGCTAAGGCGGTTCGATAATAAACAGGGCCTAGCTAGAGTTAATTTCGTAGGTACTCCCGAGTTATAGTAGGATTTCTATAGTACGTACTTTCCGAGCCTAGAATCCTAGTCTAACGCGGCGTATATAGCGATGCTGTATATTATTATTGCAGTAGTAGTGCTCTAGAATAACGGCGGAAGGCCGGGTGCTATACCGAGTGTTACCTAGAGTTATTAAGATAACCTTCCGAAACTCCTGACAAGGTAGCAAGACCTTAATACCTACGAGTATAGTAAGCGGTTCAAAGAGGTAGCTAATAGCGAGATAAGTAACCTAATAACCCGTTAAACCTAGCGGAAAGTTAAACGCGAAGCTGCGTAGAACCGCCTATTGCCTTTTAAATGGGTCTTCGCCTATAAGTTCGACAAGGACAGTTTTCTCGAGAAGTATAAAGCTTGTATCTACATACAGGGAGATTTGTAGAATACAAGTAATCTTTAGAGTATATACGCCGCTACTTTAGCTACGCGCTCTTTCTGTACGATAATGGCGGTTACGGCAAAGTTTAGCTTGGATTGCTAGCAGTTTGATGTAGCCTAGGTATTTCTTAACGCGTCCCGGACTAGGGAGTCTGTGTAGTATAAGCTCCCTAACGGCTACAAGGAGCCGGGTTTCTATATAGAGCTAGACAAGGCTCTGTATAGTCTGAAGGACTTACCTCTCCTCTAGTACCGAGAGTTTGCTTTAACCCTAGGCGAGCTCGGGATAACAGCCTCGGGCGAGGAGCCGTGCCTCTTTTTCGACAAAGAGCGGCGCGTGATAGTAATGTTCTACGTTGACGACTTTCTAGTGTTTAACCGCCCTGAGGATACGTACCTTGCTTAACGTGTTATTGATAGCATTAAGGCGAGGTACAACGTGTATAAGTAGGGCGAGATTAAGTAGTTTCTAGGTATTCGTATGCTTTGGGATCGTACTAAGGGCAAAGTCTAGCTCTATTACGATTAGTATATTAAGAAGATTACGAAGAAGTATAGTCTGGCTGACGGCACGAGCTTTCCTAGTACTCCTATGCTCTCTAAGGAGCTTAGGTTATTCGCCGGAGAGGCGACGCCTACGTAAATCAAGGAGTATTAGGAGCTCGTCGGCTCGATCCTATACTTAGCAATCATAACCTGGCCGGACGTGGCCTTCGCGGCTTCAAAGCTATCCTAGTTTCTTACTAATCCCGGCCCTAAGTATACCAACGCGGCCAAGCGCGTTATTCAGTATCTATACGGTACCCGGTTCGTCTATATTAAGTATAGCGGGGCGTAAGCCCCTAGTACTTAGATGCTCGTCGCTATAGGAGACTCCTCGTACGGCGACGACACGGAGATACGGCGCTTATTACAGGGATATATCATTTCTCTATTCGGCAGCCTAATCAACTAGAAGGCTACGCGTTAAGATACTATAACGACTTCGTCCATAGAGGCTAAGCTCTTAGTACTATCGACGCTTGGGCGCGAGACAATAGCGCTTAAGCGCTTGTTTCGGGATATCGAGTTAGATCTAGGTAAGCCCTAGAGGGTTTTCTATAACAATTAGCAGACTATTTAGCTAGTTGTAGGCGAGAAAGAGCGTATTAGTACTTGTCTACGTTATATAGACATCTATAACCTCTAGCTACGCCAAGAGCATAGTAGAGGGTCGTTCGAGGTGGTATATCTGCCTACAGGTTTGATACTAGCGGATAGTCTTACTAAGTAGCTTAGTCGTTAAAAGTTCGAGTACTTTAGATCACTATTGAACTTGCAAGACGTAAGGTACTTAGTAGACACTCAGAAAATCATCAATTGAACCCTGGCGTACGATAGTGCTAAATACCCTAGCGCCGATAGAAAGCTCCTATTCCCCTTACAGGCTAGGAAAGATCGACTACGCTAGAACTATAAGGTTGCGACGAGCGTTCGCGATACTATCGAAAACGCGCTCGCGGAGCGCGATCTCCCCGGTACTTATAGCTATCCTACCTAGCACCTCCCTATTCTCTTGCGCTACGAGCATAGCGACGCAGACGGTAGCGCGATTATCGGTAATTTGCTACGCGATATAGTTAGCTATATCGTCAATGTATATATATATAGTGAGCGGAACTGACCGACTACAGCCATCCCTTAGCGAGGGAGCGGAGGAGGCGCTGTACCTACAGTATAACGGAAGGAAGCCTACTAACCGACTTAGTTAGTCGACGCAACTTAAAAATCCAGATCGTAGAGAACTTACAGCTACTTGCACTTGTGCCTACAGGTATAGCGGTAGCACCGAGTGCTACGCCCAACGACGTTGAAACACTCCCTAAGGGAGCGTCTAGACATCGCCGAGGCGATGTACCTAGTATACGGAACCGCGCGTATATCGGCCTTAACAGGCGCTCTTCTACTAGATAAGAGTTAGCTAAGAGCATATACAAAGAGAAACGGATTGACAAACGCGGAGCCGGGAGTGATAATAGTAGGCGCCGAAGCGCGAACTAGAGTAGGTGTAGCCAAAGCTACAACATCCGACGACAAGGCCTCCGACGACGACGAAGACTCCTAAGAGACCGACGAGGCCGGGGAGGAGGCGCGAGGCGTAGGAGAACCCGGCTTAGCATTTGCAATGGCGGTACTAGGCGCGGCGGCGGGAGAATCAGACACTATAATAGTGTCGTTATTTTCGTCGTTAGAAACGACGGGCTTAGCAACTACCGAAATGGTGCTAATGGCGGCGGCGGCGCGAGCCGCGCGACGGGAGGCGGCGCGAACCTAGCGGCGGCGGCGGCGAGCCGAAGCCGAGCGACTAGGGTACGCTAAAGAGCGCGGAGAATTAGTAGCCCCGGAAGCTATAGCGATTTTTTATGTTATTAAGAGAAAAGAGGCGATCGAGAAGGTCGCTAACGATTAGAGGAAAATGGTCACTGTAGCCGCCGGAAGAAAAGTAGGGCCGGGTATACCTTCCAGGAAGGAGCTTACGGCGTAGGGCCGTCACCGTAGTAACTATCAACACTGCGCTACCGGGCTTAATAGGCAGCTCATTTAGCACTATAAAACGGCACTATAGCGCGCTATAGGCATATCAACTGGTTGGATTTGACTTGTGTAAGCAGTTGCTCACTGGCGTTTCGCAACTAGGGGGTGTATCGTGATGTAGGGCTTAGCGCCTTAGCATAGTGGAACTTGGTACCTCTGGTACAAAGCTCACGTACACTCTTCTTATATATATATAGGCTCTATCAGAGCACTTCTCTTTCTCTGAATGGATCATCCCTTTCTATCTATTCGAACTTGCCCCCTGCCCTCCGCCAAGCCTTCTGTCAGTGCGACACTACCCTACACCAGCGTGCCATTTTGCCCGAGGCACCATGGACCACCCCGGGGCAGACGCGCAAGGAAGTTGCCGTGTACCTGACCATGACGAACTTGAGCAAAGAACAGGGCGTCTCGCTGCCGACGGGATTCACGCTACAACATCCGGTGGCACCTCCCGCGCGGCCCGACTTTGCGGCGCTGAGGGAGGATCGTGATCCTCACTGGTCACAGTCCCAGTTCCAGCGCGGCAAGTCGCTGGCATACGTGCGCTGCCTGCAGAACTGTGTTTACTACAACCCGCGGGGCGGGCAGCCAACCAAGCATACCATCGACAAGTGGGTGCGGCTGGCCTCGGGCGAGAAGTTCACGGCCGCCTCGCTTGGCTTTGTTGCCGACTGCTGGCCGTACGTGGTTGAGGCGCACAGGCCGTCCAAGGCCGAGGCCGCGGCCAAAAAGGCGCGGGGCGAGAGCGTGCCCTTCCCGCCCAACGCCGTGTTCTGGTACCCGACCGTGGTTCTCAACCTCGAGGTGAAGAAGGCGCTGCCGAAAGAGGGGTTGGAGTGGCTGCAGTTGAGAGTCCAGGCGAAACAGATCAAGAGCGGCCGGATGGATCTTGAGGTGCTGATCCTCGACGAACACGGGGACCTGGTTGCGATCAGCTCCCATGTCAACTTGGTTCTGGGAAGCGAGAGAAACACGGCCGAGCGAGGCGGCGGAGACAGTGATGCAGCAGACAAGGGGCCGGCCAGCCGCATCTGAGGAACCATGGGGTTCGAGTCCAGTGTACTCGACAACTGTACTCGCGCAACAGCCCATGTCTTGGAGGCTCACAGCGCAATTGGTAGGGGCAAAGTGAGGCTCAATATTGATGATGATGATCAGGGAAAGAGGCCAGAGATGGCTATGCGCTAGCTACAATGTGCCCAAGGTGGTGGAGGGCTTGACCCTACTGTGGGTCGGACCTACAGGTGCCAAGACAGCCCCCCAAGCGCACCACCACCAACTGTGAAAAAACAGGTTGATCCCCTAATCCGGTAGTTGTGATACATGACGTAGCGTTAAGAAAAGAAAATCCGTGATCCTCCAGTGCCAGAAAACCCGTGATCCTCCAGTGCCATCGTCCTTCCTTTAGAGAGCTAGCTACTTGCTAGCTCAAGCCGTTATTATTGTAGGCGAGTAGAGGCCTAGCTACTTAACGAACTGTATATGCTTGGCCCGGTTTAGAGCCTTCGTTAAGCTGTCTGTAACTATATCGTTCGTACTAATATATTACAGTTGGAACTCCCTTATCGCTACCCGCTAGATTACCTATTTGTAGCGGATGTTAATATAGTACGTAAAAGTAAAAAACTTTCTTCGCAAACAGGCCCGCACCAACTAGTGCAGCAGCGCGCCAAAACGGCCGAAACCTACATCGCTAGAAAGCTCCTGACGAGCTCTATCTAACTATACCGGGTGCATCTGCGCGCGAGACGCTACGTAGGTGCTGCAGGCGTAGGAAGATAGGGAAAACGAGCTACGTACAGCTCCTAGAAATCTTCTTCTACACCGCCTAGACCTATAACCCGGATCTACAACGGATCTACCTAGCGCCGGCCCTAATAGCCTATACCGGACCTAGTATAGAGGTCGATAGCGACCTCCCCCCCTCTGCCCCTGCTACTAGGGGTACCCTACCCGCCCTAAGAGGCCTATCCAAGTCCTGGTATAACGGACCCGAACCCCCCTACGGAGCGCCCCCGAGCGGCCCCTGTAACTACTAGTAGACCTACCGCTAACCCCCCTGTTAATACTAATAGTAGTAGCACCAACCCCCCCCCTGCTAGGAACAACGCGGATTGGGCGATATTAAGGCTATACTCGATAGTATAGTCGCCCTAGTTAGCCTAAACAAGAAGAACATTGCCTAGGGAGTAGCGAGAGAGATCCTAGCCTAGGTATAGAGCGCTATTAACTAGCTATAGAGCGCTAAAGGAGGCCTGGAAGGCCTTAACTATATAACTATAAGGAAGATCGTTACCGAGGAAGTACAGGCTGCGCTTACAAGCGCCCTAGCTGCTACGAGCGTAGGAAAGGGTCCTAACCGCTCCTAGGTAACGATCGCGGCAGGAGCCCTAGCGCCCTAAGCGCAACCTGTAAAGGCGGTCCCCTAAAGGATCGCTAAGGAAATCCTTGTCCGAGGTAACGGCCTACTAGCTAACCTTACGAAGAGAACCTCCCTAGAGATTATCTAGGCGATTAACAACTAGTCTATATAGAAAGGAGCAGTCGCTATAAGGAAGCTCCCTAGTAGGGATACTATTATTACCTTTAGGGATAAAGTAGCGAAGGAATAGTATACTAAGAACAACTAGTAGATCTACTAAGCGTTCGGGGAGCAAGCGAAGGAAGCCTATAGGACCTTCGTAGTGCTCCTAAAGGGTCTAACGAGGTTAGAGATCTAGGGAGTTACTAAAGTAGAGTTCGCCTAGGGACTGGATTTCCATATAGTAAATACAGTTAAGTTTAGGATCCCTAGTAAGCTAGAGCTTACAAGAGCGACGGTACTAGTAACTTTCGAGAGCTAAGACAAGGCGAGAGCAGCGTGCGACTTTGGAGTTATCTAGGACGCCCGAGTACTAGACTACGAACCGTACTAGGTAGCGCTTAAGCTAAAGTAGTGCTTTAAGTACTAGAAGTAGGGATATATCTAGAGGTACTGCCCGAAGGAACCCCTATACGGAAGATACAGGGCAAGGGCCTACGGAGTAGGAGGAAAGGAAGGAGAGGCCTAGTACCCTACCTACAAGGGCTACCTCCTACTAAGGTGCCTAGCGTACGGCGGAAAGTACACTAGGTAGTCGAAGAAGTGTAGGGAGAGGGTAAGAGCGTAGGAGGGGGCTAAGGAAGCGTACTAATATAGGCCTAGAACATTCGAACCTACTAGACTAGAGCCTACGAA
>MU853437.1:74929-134942 GCA_033297235.1 Trichocladium antarcticum | reverse complement strand
CTTACAAGTAGGACCTAAGCCTATAAACCCTATAGGGTATAATTATAAGAACCCCTATAGGAGAGCAAAGGGGCAAGACGTTAACAATCGACTATATCTAGGCCTTAATAGACCTAACGATAACGTATTTAGGGAAGAAGATTAAAGGAGGGTCGGACTACTATCTATAGGTGCTCGAAGTAAAGCTCGATAGCCTATTCCTAAGGGGGAAGGCGCTAGAAGGGTAGAACTAGAAGAAGGTCTTGGAGAAGCTAATAAAGGTAGAGGTAGCGTACTTGCTACTAAGGATATAGCTCGACGACGGAGGACTAAAGGGGCTAAAGGCAAGGATTAAGACGAGAAAGGGGCTAGAGGAGGTGTTTGAAGAGCTGGCTATAGAGCTAATAGCTATCGCCTACGCGATAGCCCCTAGGAGGAAGGAATTAAAGGGGAGGAGCTCCCTATAGTAGATAGGAAAGGTAGAGGAGGCGTCGAAGGCGGCAAAGGAGGCGGAGAGGAAGCTCCGGAGGACCTTTATGTAGTTCTGTAAGGAGAAGCTTAACGAGAAGTAAAGAGAGCTAGTAACGGAAATAGCGGAAGAAAAGAGGCGCTCCTAGAGAAAGACGATCGAGGAAGCTAGGGAGGAGACCCTATAGTAGCTCGAGCGATAGGCAAGGCTTAGGAGCTTCCTCCTCCCTGAGCTACCGAAACTCCTGGCCCTAAAGGGCCTAGACGGTAGCCTAGATCTAACAACGTACTAGAACAAGGTAGAGGCGCTCGCGAAGAAGTTCTTCCTAAGCCTAGGGGTGGACCTTAGCGATATCTAAGACCCGGACCTTAAGGAGGAATAGGAATAGGGATTTAAGGTCTAGAAGCTCGTAAGCTTCCTAGCGATAGAAGTAGTATAGGACAAAGCGAGCCTATAGAAGGCCCTAGGGGAGGATATACTCCTGATAGGATTCCTAAAGGCGTACGGCCGACCGCTAAGCTAGATCCTCGCGGCCCTGACTACAAGGTGCCTATAGCTAGTATAGTTCCTAGCTACGTTTAAGAGAGCTAAGACAGTAGTCCTGCGGAAGCTAGGAAAGACACCCGATATATACTGTACCCTAGGAGGTTACTACCCTATTGCGCTACTCCCGACTATAGGGAAGGTAATCGAGGTAGTAGTAGCAAGAAGGATTATAACGGCGGCGGAGGTCTATAGGCTACTCCCTACCGAGTAGATAGGTAACTAGGCGAGTAGATCGACCAAGCTAGCGGTCTAACTAGTTGTAGCCTAGGTCTAGGAGGTATAGCGCTAAGGCGCCTTAGTATCCCTCTTGCAACTAGATATCGCCGGAGCCTTTGATATAGTCAACTACGTTAGACTACTAGCTACGCTCTAGGAGCTCGGCTACCTAAAGTAGATAGTACTCTAGGTATAGGAATAGCTAATAGATAGGGTCGCGATCCTCTACTTCGATAGGAAAGTAATAGATAATATCCTAGTTACAGTAGGGGTACCCTAGGGGTCCCCCCTATCGCCTGTCCTATTTATCTTATATATTGTATTACTATATAAGGACCTAAGGAGAGAGTACCTATACCTTAGTATAGCGGGCTTCGCTAACGACACGAACCTGCTAGTGTTTGGAAAGTCGGCTAAGGTGAATATCCGCTAGCTCGAGCGAGCGTAGGGAACCTGCTTAAAGTAGGCGGGAACGTAGGGAATAGCGTTTGTAACGTAGAAGTACGAACTAATCTACTTTAATAAGAACTAAAGGTAGTAGCTAGACCTAGCTAAGCTCGCCCTCCTGGATAGAGGTAGGTATATAGATATTAAACTAGTTAAGTCCGCTAGGTTCCTTAGGGTCTGGCTAGACTAGAAGCTCTTATAGCAAGCGCACTGCGGCGCGGTTAAGAAGAAGCTCGCTACCTAGGAGTTTGCGCTAACGAGGATCGCGGCGAAGACGTAGGGCCCGAGCCTCGCGAAGGCCCGGGAGGTATATATAAAGTGTATAAGGAGCGTAGTAGTATACGGAGCGGCGAGCTACTATGTCCTAACTACGGTCGGCAAGGGGAGCGAGCTAAAGGGGATAGCTAAGAAGCTAGCGAAGGACTAGAGTAGGGGCCTCCGCGTAGTAGCGGGAGGCTATAGAACTACGCTAATTAGGTGCCTAGAGACGGAGGCCTAGGTCCTACTAGTAGACCTTTACCTAAATAAGCGGCTAGCTAACTTTGAAGCTAGGATATACGAACTACTCCTTTAGTTAGGGGAGGGACTAGGGCGCCCTTTGGTCGTAGTAGCGAGCTTAATCTAGGAGGTATATACTAAGCTATTTAGGAGGTTCTAGAAGAGGAGCGGGAGGACGCGAGGGAGGAAGCCTAGGCTAGGCCTATAGGGGCTAATAGCGGTCGAGAGAGTAGTAGCTATAGTAAACAAGTAGGCTAAGTAAAAGTAGAAGATAGGGAAGCTAAAGAATAAGACCCTTAATATAGATAGAGTAGTGGAACTCGCCTAGCAGGAGCGCGAGATGGTGGCCTAGGAGAGGCGCGCTACGCTTGTAACGAGAGTAAGAAGACCTATATACCGCTCGGCAGATAAGGACCCCCTGATATAACTATTTATAGACCTTGCCCTTAAGAGATACGAGGGTCTAAGTAAGGCTTAGAGCTCCCTGCTCGCCTAGGTGCGTAGCGGGGACATCGGCCTTTAGGAGTACCTAAACAGGGTGAACGTCCTAGAGATTACTACGCTATACTGCGAGTGTAGCGAGGGCAAAGAAACGATCGAACACCTAGTAGTATAGTGCAAAGATCTACTAAAGTATAGAACCTAGGAGGAGTTACAAATACGGTTACGACGGGATCTGTAGCTCGTCTTGCGACAAGCTATATAGCCGTATAAGAGCTTGGTAAAGGTGGTCATTAGCTAGTTAATAGATTCGGGGCGCCTGACGGAGTATAGCGTAGCTCGTAGGCTGTAACTAGAAGCTGCGATAGCCGCGAAAGCGGCTAAGAGTAGCGGAGAGGGTGCGGGAAGTGCCGAACCGAGCTGCTAAGGGAGATAGGGGCTACCTTTAACACGTAGTATAATAGATTTAAAGCGCTAAAGCAGAAGCGTAGGCAGGGGTTTTTACCCGGCCCCCTGTTCAGGGGGTATGGTTTCCTTTGTATATAAACCAGTAGCAGGACCGGCGCGCCGTAAGGCATATCGGAGTACGAATAAATAAATAAATAATATAGTACGTTCTAGCTATATTTAGCGGGTTTAGAGCGATCGTACAAGCGTTCGCTAAGTCCGTAAACATTAGTAGAGGGAGAGGTTACAGGTAACTAGCATCTCTTAAGATATTAGCTACCTATAGGAGAGACAACGCCGTCGGCGTCAGGTTAATAAACTCTGCTTTAGTACTCGAGAGTATAACAAGTACCTATTTCTTCGCCTTCTAGACGACTAGGTAGTTGCTAATTATAATAATGTAGCCGCTAGTAGAGACTCTAGTAAGTAGGTTAGTAGCGAAGCTAGTATCGCTAAACGCTCTTAAGGCAAGGTTCTAGGGCGTTATCTTACTGCTATAGTGTAGACCGATTGTCTTCGTTCCTATAATATATCGCTAGAGGTAGGTAAGGAGACTAATATAGGCGTTAGATAGGCCCCTGTTAGCTTCGCTAAGCTGTATAATTATATACGCTATATTAGGGCGCGTGCTAGTTATAAGGTAGTTGACTAAGCTAACCTTAGTTTGGTACTACTTAGTGATCGCCTTAGTTAGTTTTTCCTATATTACTAGTAACTTAAAGTCGCTAGGGATCTAGGGTGTCACGGGTCTAGCCGTGATATATGGCTGTATGGCCATTGTGGAGCGGTTGTGCGATGTAGGGCCTGTAGAGCCTGTAGCGTATGTGGAGCCCGCCGTAGGGCATATCCCCGGCGGGCTATACCTACTATCTTGAGTTCCTTGTATAACTACATCGAATATATACGTACCCTAACATTGGGCATTTACTACCTGTGATAGTTGGTTGTACCTTCTGTTCATATACGTAGACCTTCGTCGATTGATTATAACGAATTTACGTTGTACGAACTAACCGAAATTACAATTCGACCGCCCCGAACCTAAGAAACCAATAAGATAGTTGGTCCCGAAATAACAAGACAGTCCTAAGAACTAGAACCTAAGAAACCGAACCCCCGAACCTAAGAAACTGAACCCCCGAACCTAAGAAACTAAACCCCCGAACAAAGAAGAACAAGTACTATAGACGTCAACGTAAGCTCCGTAGCCTAAGTGCCTATTCCTATTGAGGATATATATAGCGAGGCCGCCGCGGCCCTAAAGGAAGAGATATACCTAAAGCTAAAGGGTTATTTCGAAGGATACTATAGGCCGTTTATAGGTAACGACCTCTTACTTAAAGCGCTTAAGAGAACTAGAAAGGATAATACAATAGAGAGGATAATAGCGAACCTAGCTGAATATATCCTTAGGGGCGCGACTAAGGAAATCTAGAGATAGATAGTTAGGGCGAACGAGGCGAACGAGAAGGCTATAGTACTGCAAGTAGAGAATAACGTTTTAATAAGGCTAATCGAGTCTAGGAAGCTAGGTAGCGGCAGCGGCGGTGCTAGAGAGGGTAGTATACTATATATATCTACGTTTTCGGGCTCCGAGCGGGACTTAGCGAAGCGAACTATATAGTTTAGAATATAGAAGACGCTAATTATAGCGCGATAGGCTGTAAGGCCGCTAGAATACGCGACTAAGAAAGCGAAGATCCTTTATATAGCTTTACTACTAGAGGGAATCGCGGCTATAGGAATTAGCAACTATATCGATACTATTATTGCGAATCTAGGCGATAAGTAAGCCTAGGTATAGACAACTACTAACGAGTTTATTAAGTTCCTTTCTAAGAAGTACGTAACGATAGATCTAGTAGCTAACGTAGAGAATAAGCTATATAAGATAGTATAGAAGGACAAGTACGCGAAGTTTATAGACTTTATTATAGAGTTCTCGAACCTTTACGACCTAAGTAACTAGGACGATGCTACCTACGTACGCGCGCTAAGGGAGAAGCTTTCGAAGCCGATACGGGACCTGATCCTACTATAGACGAACCTCCTAGCCTAGGATAACTTCTAGAGATAGGTTACTATAGCCTAGGCCTAGGCTAATAACCTCGAAATAGAGGAATACTTAAAGAAGGCTAATGAGCCGAACTACTATAATAGCTATAATACTAAGAAGGAAGGTAAGGACCTAAACGCTATAGACGTTGACCGGGTAACTACTACCAAGGACAAGGCGACTATCTTACGACTCTTTAACTTAGAGAGGGAGTAGTATATAGCTATAGGTTTCTGTTTCCTCTATAGTACAAGAGGCTATATCGTAGCGAAATATATAGAGAAAGGCAAGTAAGCCTAGAATAACCTAGGCGCTAGAGGTAGAGGGTAGTAGGGTAGCTGCGGTAACTACGGTGGATTTGGCAATAACGGCGGATTTGGTAATAACGGCGGATTCGGCAATAATAGCGGATTTGGCAATAATAGTGGATTTAGTAACAATAGCGGCCCGAACTGGAATAACAATAGCGGCACGAACTAGAACAACAATAGCGGCCCGAACTAGAACAACAACAACGGCGGATTTGGAGGCGGCGGAGGCTGTAGCGGCGGCGGATACCTATATCGACAGAATAATAACAACCAGAACTTTGGCAATAACAGTAGGGGCGGCCGCGGCGCGTACTACGTACGATTCATAGACTAAGGCTACGTTCTAGGAGAAGTTAGTTACGACGATGCTAAGTACTATAAACCCAAATAGAGTACGGAAGACCTAGAATAGTAATAACAGTACTAGGGAAATGCCTAGCCTCTATACAAAGACGTACGTAGGGGTACGGAGGCTATTATAGGGGAGGTAGTAGCGATTTAGTTATTAGCGCTATTAGTTAGATAGCTAATTTAATCCTATTATCCTCCTATATTATAATAAGCAAGCGTAAGATAGCGTATATAGCGCTTGTAGATTTAGGCTATATAGGTCTCGCCTTTATAGACTTTAGTTTCGCGGTATGTAACGATATACCGCTAAGTAGACTAGAAACGAGGAAGCTACTTTACTTAGCTAATAGTATACTAAAGTTATAGATCGAATAGAGCACGGTACTAGAACTAAGGATCGGCTAGTATAGGGAGAAGCTTCGGTTCTTTATTACTATACTAGCGAAAGACAATCCGATTATTCTAGGCCTCCTATAGCTAAGAAGATATAACCTAACAATTAACTAGGCGGACCTGAAGCTTACGTTTAGGAAGCGTTACCAAGAGCAACGTTACTTACTAGAATATACAACCGAGCTAACGGTACTATAAGCGAAGCCTATAACTGCAGAACCTACGACCGCGGAACCTACAACTATAAAAAACATAGCGAAATACTAAGTATCGGTCGAGGAAGTCCCGGATAAGGGAGAACTAGATAACGGGGAGTATAACCAGGGTCTAGAGAACCTATAGAAGAAAAGGAAGAGGAAGTTATCCCTATTATAACGCTATTAGAGAGCGCTCGAGAACGGACTGCGGTAGACCTTATCCCTACTAGGATCGAGAGTAGTAGTTATTCCAAATAAGCTTATAAGAAGGCTATAACTAGCGAAGAAGGTGAACGGGCGTAGGCACCTATAGGCGCCGCTACTACCGAAGCGACTCCCGAAGCTACTACTATATAATAAGGCGATTAACAAAAACGACATTAAAATACTAAACGCGCCAAACTTTATACTTTTCTACTGCTAGAAGGGCGTAACGGTAATGCGTATAACGGTCGACTAACTAGAACAAGCAATACTAAACGAGAAGAAGGATAAGGAGAGGGCTATACTCTACGCTCTACTAGACGACTTTTACAAGCGGATATTAAACCGCGAAGGCTCGCTAGAGGACTATACTTTAGCACTCCTAGAACGGTACTATAAGTTTGTAAACGCCCTCTAGAGTAACGTAGAGACGATTTACAGGATTATAGAGGAGGACGTTTAGAAATTCTTTAAGAAGAGTAACAAACCCTAGCTAATAGTAGCAGATATTTTAAAACGCCTACTAGTAGAGTATCGCGATACGTTCGAGACCTTTCTTCCCTAGGAGGTAGATACGCTACTACTATATAGATTATACAACTATAAAATCGAGCTAATACTAGGAAGTAAGCTACCGTTCTTAAGGAATAGACCGTTCTTACTAATGGAACTACATGTAGTCAAGCGCTAGCTAGATAACCACCTAACGAAAGGCTTTATCTAACTATTAAAATTAAGCACGGGAGCGCCTCTACTACTTGCCTAGAAGCTAGGAGGCGGAGTATAGATTTACGCTAACTTCTAAGGTCTGAACAACGTTTCGATAAAGAGTCGATATCTAATACCACTAATTAAGGAGATACTCGATTCTATCTATAGAGCGTAGATCTTTATAAAGCTAGATGTTATTGTAGCGTTTAACAGAGTCCGAGTAGCGGAAGGCTACGAATAGTTAATAGCGTTCGTAATACGATTCGGCCTCTACGAATCGCTAGTTATACCGTTCGGGCTATAGGGAGCGCCCGCTACGTTTTAGCACTATATTAATAATACGCTATATAATATGCTAGACGTATACGCTACGGCGTACCTAGACGATATACTAATCTACTCTACGAACATAGTAGACTACGTTAAGCAAGTGAAGGAGGTGCTAAAGAGACTATACTAGGTAGGGCTCTAGGTTGATATTAACAAGTGCGAGTTCTATACTATAAGAACGAAATACCTAGGCCTGATTATTACGCTAGGTAGCATTAATATAGATAAAGAGAAGGTAGTAGCTATTGTATCCTAGGAACCGCTAATAACGAGGCGGTAGCTATAACGGTTCTTAGGCTTCGTGAACTTCTACCGACGATTTATTAAGAACTTCTCGGGAGTGGTATAGCTACTTTACAACCTTACGAAGAAGACAATAAGCTAGGAATGGAGCAGACTATACTAATCTACTTTCGAATAACTGAAAATATGCTTTTCGACAGTACTAGCGCTAAGGATCTACAACTAGGATAAGCCTGTAGTTGTCGAAACTAACGCTTTAGACTAGTTAGTAGGCGGAACGCTACTGTAATAAGACGATAATAGCGACTAGTACCTAGTAGCCTACTTTAGCGCGAAGCACTTAGTATAGGAATGTAATTACAATATCTATAACAAGGAGCTGTTAGCGGTGATTAAGGTACTAGAGGAATAGCGACTAGAACTAGAAGGAGCAAACGGCTAGTTTAACATTATTACGGACTATAAGAACCTTCAGACCTTTGTAACGACAAAGCAACTGTCCCTAAGGTATATACGGTAGTCCGAATTCCTATTACGATTTAACTTCTATATTATCTACTGGCTAGGATCGGCAAACGTAATGCTAGATACGCTAAGCTGTAAGCTAGAACATATACTATAGGGCGTGGAGGATAACCGACTCTAGAACCGTAAGAGGCTACTAATTGACCCCGACCGGTTCGATCTAGAGACATTTGAACTGCTAAGACTATATGACGAGGCGATTACAGTTAACTAGTTAGACCTATTAAGATATATCGACGATCTGCTAAACGAAATATATACAAGCTCGGATCTGCTAAAGGTAACGCTTAGGGCGCTAGTAGACCCTAGGACCAAAGCTTAGCTAAAGGATATTAAAACGAGGCTTAAAGTGCTATACGTAGAGTGCTATACTATCGCAAGCAAGGTATATTACTATAGGAGAATGCTTATTGACCTAGACGATAACGAGATACAACTGTAACTGATTTACCGAACCTATATATCGGGACCCGGGGGCTACCCAGGAAGAACTAAGACTATCGACCTGATAAATCGGAAATACTGGTAGACCGGGATAACTAGTACTATTCGCGATTACTATAACGCCTGCTTGCTATATAACAAGACGAAAACGCCGAGGGCGCTGCTAACGGGCTTTCTAAAGCTACTGCTAGTGCTACTCTCGCTATAGTAGGATATATTGGTGGATTATATTATACTACTGCCGCTATATATAAGGAGAAACCGAACCTTTAACTATATTATAGTAGTAGTGGACCGACTAACGAAAATGCGCTACTTTATCCTAATAGAGACCTTAGAAGTAGATAAGTTAACGGACCGCTTTGTAGAACAGGTCTATAGCCTATATAGCCTGCCCGAGACGATTATATTAGATAAAGGTATATAGTTCGTTTTAACGTTCTAGAGAACACTATTGTCGAGATGAGCGGTAACTCTAAAACTATTATTAGCGTTCTACCTACAAACGAACGGCCAGACTAAACGGATTAACGTAGAGTTAGAGTAGTATTTACGCCTTTTCGTCAACTAGGTATAGGATAACTAGGCGGATTAGGTACTGCTTGTAGAGTTCGTAAGGAATAATATATCGTTAGAGACAATAGGAGTGTTACCCTTCTTCGCGAACTATAGTTTCTACCTACGTATAGGCGTAGAACCGAGTAGACTATACCTACTAGAACTCTCGGAAGCTTAGAAGAGGGAGTTTTTCTAGGCGATAGAGATATCTATATGCTTTAAAGTAGTGCTAGATATAGCGAAGGCACTGGCGAGGCAAGCGTAGGACCGTTACGAGATTAACGTAAACGCTAAACGTAGCGACGCCCTAGTCTATAGAATCGGCGACAAGGTAATGCTTAATATATAGTATTATAAGACAGGGCGCCCGACGAAGAAGCTCGAACTACGCTAGGAGGGACTATTCGAAGTTACTAAAGCGGCGTTATACGTAGTGACGCTACGCCTTCTAGCGAATATAAAGATATTCGATACGTTCTACGTATTACTGGTTTGGCTATAGCGGGGCGAGTAGGGAATCCTAGGGCAAGCTAACGCGTAGAGAGATATACGAGCGAACTGTAGTAGGGAGGTAAGGCGCTAAGATAACGGCGTCGAAGTGGTTAAATAGAGGTTTGAAGAGATTCGAGACTTTAGGAAGGTAGAGAATAGGAGGTAGCAATACCTAGTTAAGTAGAAGGGCTACGCCTAGCCGACTTAGTAGCTAGCAACGGATCTACGTAGCTACGATAATGCTATTTGGAAGTTCTACGATACTAATCCGAACAAGCCAGGGCCCCTAGCGTAGGTGCCAAGAAGGAACTGAAGCTACGATTCGAGCGTTCGAACCGTAGGCTTGATTTGAAGGAGGCTTGTTTTGAGGGAAGGTAGTGTCACGGGTCTAGCCGTGACATATGGCCGTATGGCCATTGTGGAGCGGTTGTGCGATATGGGGCCTGCAGAGCCAGTGTCACGGGTCTAGCCGTGACATATGGCCGTATGGCCATTGTGGAGCGGTTGTGCGATGTGGGGCCTGCAGAGCCTGCAGCGTATGTGGAGCCCGCCGCAGGGCATATCCCCGGCGGGCCACACCCACCATCTTGAGTTCCTCGTACAACCACATCGAATATATACGTACCCTAACATTGGGCATTTACCACCCGTGATATAGGGAGTCTTAACGGGGTAAACGCTCTACTTGTTAAAGCGCTCGAGGATCTTATTAACGTAATTACTCTAGTAGAGGAAGATAACTCTATCTCTATAGTTCTGAACGATAGAGTACCTAAGGAAAGTCTTTATATTACCTATTTTCTTAAGCTCGAAGATCCTAGCAAGTACGTTAGCTATATTGTAGATGTCTTCTACAGTAGGACCGGCTAGTTCGAAGTCGATAACGTATATAAGCATTAGCAAGCTACTATCGGCGTGCTTGAATATATACCTATTAGTCGTTATAGCTTCGAAGCTAAGTTTGGTTAGTTCGGGTATAAGCGTTTTATACTACTAGAGAAAGGAGCGTTAAAGGCTATATAAAGCCTTCTTAAGATAGTATACTCTATTAGTACTATTAGAGAAGCTAGTAGGTTAATAGACGAAGACGTTAACGTCGTCTAGGACTACCGCGTTAAGAAAAGCGCCTATAACGTCGAATTAGTAGTATTCGAAATCTAGGGTAGCGACTAGGTTAAAGAAGATACGTATAGTAGAGGCGTGGACCACGGCCGAGTAGACTTCGTAGGGTGAATAGTCGCTATGCTCGAAGTTACTATATACGACCTATCTAGCGCGGTTGCGCACCTAGTTGCCGTTATTATCGAATTTCTAGTCAAATACCTATTTGCTAGGTAGGATCTTGGACCTTGCGGGTCTATTAACTAGATCCTACGTTCCTACGGTAATAATCTTATTGTATTGTTCTTAGTAGGGCGGCTTCTAGTATATAAGGAAGTCGGCCCGCTTAGATACCTCCTTAAAGGAAGCTAGGATCTTGTTAATTAAAGGAGAGAGAAGGTCTTTGTTATTAACTATAGAGAGGATTAACTCTAGATCCTAGGGGACGAATTGATCAACGTTAGCGAATAGATTAGAAGAACCTACTATTAGCGCGTCTACTGCCGCTTTTCCTTTATAATAGAGGGTATTATAGTATCCTGCAATAGGACGAGTAGTCCGAGTCGACTGCCTTGTTACTATTAGCTCGGTGTTAAAGACGCTATTACGTTAGACCTCTTGCGCTTCGTTAGTAGGAGAGGGGGAGCTAGGTACTAAGGCGAAAACCGAATCCGAATCCGAATCTAAAGCCGAACCCGAACCTAAGAAATATAGATTGTTAGGAGGCTCTATAGGAGGCGTACGCTCTATAGGAGGCGCGCGCTCTGGCGTTTCTAGGTAAGGCGTATACTCTAGGGTCAACAGCCTAGTTAGATCGAGTGCCGCGCTGCCGCCAGTAGGCGCGGTTGCTGTATTGCCGCCCGTAGGTTCCGAAGCCGTAATGCCGCTTGTAGGCTTAGATACTATACTGCCTACTATATTACTAGGAGTAACTCTATAGGTAACGACCATTAAGCGGAAAATGCTATTATTATCTACGTAGACGTTGTTAAATGTCGCTTTGTAGATCGGATCTTCTAGATCCTCTAGGTTATCCGCCGGGGGGTTCTTAATAAAGCGCGTATCTCTAGCACGTACGATCCGACTACTACCGTTTAGTCGAATCTGGTAGATCTTACTAGTCTAGCCCTTGTAGCTATAGAGTTTACCTTCGAATGCTCTAGCCATTATTTTACAGCCCTAGGGACGGACCTTCTTATTATAGATATAGATATACGCCGTAGCGCTATAAGTATAGAAATAATCGATCTTAGGGATATACTAATCCGCTAGCAATCTAACTAACTTACCGAATGCTTAGAAGGGGGATATATCGTCGTTATACTAAAAGGGGAGACGGTTAATTACGTAGATTATAGCTTCTTCTACTAGCGGCTAGTATCCCTCTAGGAAGCCCGCCTCTAGATTCGTAGTTCTAGCGCTATCTATAATCATACAACCTACGCGTTCGGCTATTAGGTTCTATTCTAGGTAGTCTACCGCGGTTGTTGTGAATCGCTTCCTATAGGACTTGCACTATATATATAGTTGTTTAATCGAGAACTCTATACCGTTATCGACGTAGATCTCTTAAACTTTAAGACTACTCTATATTTCTATAAACTCAATGTAATTAACAACTACTTAGAAACCCTCCGACTTCTTGTTAATAGCGATATACTAGTAGAAGGTAAAGAACTAGTCGATAATATAGATAGCGTAGTTCTTATTGCTAACGCCAACTAGGGTATATAGAATCGAATCTATATAAATCTTCTAGAGCGTGCGGGAGACCTTTAGCAGTTTATTATAAGAGATCTACTTGGTTAACTTACTAAGATAGTACTACTTATAGCGGTACTATTTCGCTTGCTAGCTGCTGATCTAGATACCTATACGCTTGTAAGCTAAGATAACTTTGTCGATAGTCGTATATATAAGTCTTCGGTATATAGTAGCGTAGTCGATTACTAGGAGGGCGATATAGTCGATCGCGACTATAATAGCTTCGTCCTTAGGTTCTAGGACCCTCGTAACGTTAAAGATTAGAATCCCTCTAACCTATCTTAACTAAGCTAGTTCTTAGCTAGATTTAATATCAACTACTTGTTTAGTTATACTATTAGGGACCGTGCTATACTTATCTATCTAGCTAGTTAATACAAGGTTAAGGGGGATAGACTCGGAGAGGATAGTATTTAGAATAACTATATTGGTCACTCCGCTATAAGAACGAACGTAGGGGAAAGCCACTGATCCGCCGCAGGTCAGAAGCAAAGTGTTACTATTAGCTAAGGTTACCTTAATTAGCTATAGTAGATTAGTAAGATCTTTAAACTATTTAGGGTCGTTGAATATACTATTTGACGCTCCTAAGTCAAGGTAAACTATATCCCTTATAATATAGGTGTTAAGAGTAGCAGCCCCTGCAAGTACTATACTAGAGGGGTTAATCGTTAGCGATATTATAGTAGGGTTAATCGCTAGGTTAGCGACGCTCTTGTTATTAATACCTTCTATTACGCCTAAATCCTAGCTATATATGCTATAGTTAGCTTCTATGTTCAGGGACACTACGGGGTTAGCGGTTCTAGTAGTATCGTTACTAGCGTTATATTAGCGTAAGAACTTAGCCTTAAGCTCTAGGTAGAGGACCTAGTAGCTACTATTACCGCCGTTATAGTGAATCTTATAGTAGTTATAATATAGAGTGCGTATAGGGTATCTGTATGTTTGGCCGTACTTAGGATCGCTATAGAGCTTCCCCTTGGACTTAGGGTTGCCGTCGTCTTGCTTTTTCTTCGCGGCTAGTATCGACAGAGCTAGTATACTAGTTATCGCTTGCTTATTTACCTTAGTTGTAATAAGGTTAAGGAAGGTCGAGTATATAAGCTAGCTAGTTTAGAGCTAAAACTTTAGTATATTAGTCTAGTTGCTATTATACTTACTTAGACCCTAAAGAAAGAAGGCTTATTGTATCTTCTCGTAGGGATTGATCCTAACGCTCTATAGTCTTATATATAGGAAGAGGAATCTAGTAATAAAGGCCCTAAGGGAGTTGTACTTGCTTGTATCTATCGACGCGAACTCCTAGATCATATTGTACTAGCCCTTGTCGGATACGTTACTAACCAAGCTATAGACGATCTTAAAGAGGGCGTAAGGGTCGCTCTTGCTATTAGTCTATCTATAGCTCTTAATAATCTCTATTACGCTATTAAGAGAGTTACGAATCATTAGGTACGCTGATCTACAAGCGGCTCTGAAACTATTATAGACCGCTTTTAGCGTATCCGGAGAGGGGGGGATTGCTATACTATTAATATAGTTAGTATATCCAAGGGCGTAAGCGTATCCTCTTACCGCTTCTTTCTAATCTTTAATGTTAGAGTCTCCCTTGAGCTTAGGGAGGGTCGGAACGGTAACCTTAGCCGACTTAGTAGTTATATAGTAGCTATTGCCTGTAAGGGCTTAGAGTTATTAGAGGAGATATATAACTAAGTCTGGCGTTTGTTATACTATTTAAGGTACCGGCTACTACTAGGCTGGCTTATATTAGATTGGCTCGTTCTAGAGCTACTCCTATAGAAAGTCTTCCTAGGCGGACATTACGATCGTAAGGAAGAGAGAGAGAGGGAGGGAGTCGGTAGTAGGAAAATAGAGCTATATTCTAATATATTAACTTACAAGTGTAAAAAGAAGGTCGGTCGTACGATTAAGAATCTCGTACGATCGAAAGAAGGTTGCTTAATCAAAAGACAATCGAATCGTATCGATCTAGAGGTTACAATAGAAGCAACAGGGTCTTATAACCTCTTGGAGGCTTATAGCGCAATTGGTAGGGGCAAAGTGAGGCTTAATATTGATAATGATGATTAGGGAAAGAGGCCAGAGATGGCTGTGCGCTAGCTACAATGTGCCCAAGGTGGTGGAGGGCTTGACCCTACTGTGGGTCGGACCCACAGGTGCCAAGACCATGCATAGCACGCATGTACATACATATCCACAGTTCCCGACCCAGGGCTGTTGGTGTCCGGGATCCTCGTCTGGTGTTTCTTCTTCGCCACGAACCCCGAATTGAACAGCGCGTACCAGCTGGCCGCCACGACGATGCAGCGTCCGGGCTGAGATGCGTTGGCCAATGAAGAGGCGCCGCGCCGTCGCCCTGTTCCAAATCTGGCTGCGTCGCGGGCTCGCCCCACCCCAATGTGAGGCGCCACTGCCCCAGTCGATTATCGCGACGGCAGCCACGTCACTCTCAGGCTCGCCAGAGGAGACGGCGACCCCTGCCACCTGGCCTCGGGCACTGCCAGTTGGGCTCCAAACTAATCCCGGGGACGTGGCCACCGCCTGATTGGCTTTGTGGGATTTTTTGTAGCGCGCGATGGGGTGTCGGCCAGGGGCTTTGGGTCTGGGACACAGGGCAATGCAGTCTTGGGCACGAACAACTTGCATCAACAGTATCATCAGCCAGCCCCGTACAGCACTTAAATAGACGAGCTCTGCCCATCATGGCAACTCACTCTTCCATCTCCATCTCAGCAGCAAACTCAGACACAATCGAACGTCCAGCCAGCACTTGACATCCCTTGCCACAGCAAACTCACCCCCCCAAACGACCAAACGACCAAACGACAACATGATTGACGCTCAGGAAATGGTATGTGGCAACTCGCCGCCCCAGATCATTCCACCCGCAGCTAACACCATACCAGCGAAGACGGTGGACGGACAAGACCAACGCCGTCTTTGGACCGCGCGACCGGTTCGAGCACCGCGAGTACGCGGCCGAGAGCTTCGAGCGCGAGTTCGACTTCAAGGGCTGCAGAAGCATCGTGTTTCTGCAGGGCGAGCGGACCGGCCGCGAGACGGACGTGCTCCTGCTGACCCAGGGGTCCGGCCACATGACGCTGCCGGCCGGTGTGCAGGTGCTGGTGCAGTCCGGCTACGCCAGGTGCGAGGCCGCGGACTCGGACGACTCCGGCTCCACCACCGTCGGACGGGGTGTGCGCGCCCCGGCCCCGAGTCGCGTCTCGGGCTATGCCCTCTCTTCGGCCGACTCGGCCTATAGCGGCGCCGCCACCCCGCGGAGCCACATGCAATCCGGCAATGCCAGCCGCTACCGGCCCAGCCCGCCCCGCGACGCGGCCTCTTTCAGCCGTGGCAGCACCGCCAGCGCCTACATGTCGGCGGCCAATGTGCCCCTTCCCCGCAGCAACACGGGCCGGAGCAGCACGGCCGGCGCCGGCGACTGGGAGGTCGTCGAGCAGATGGGCGACTACGAGGATCGTGTCGACCGCGGCCGCGACGACGCCTGCACCGTTGTACCTGACGACAGCATCAGCTCCGTCGGCAGCCGCGGCTACTCCCGCCGCGCCTCCCGCGACTACTGATTGACTGCCGGCCGGAACATCGATCGGGACGCCGACCCGGCCCTGAGAAGGGAGCTGGCTACCGCTTCTCCCCGTCCTCGCGCCCCTCGGCAATCCCGCTGTTGGCATGTCGCTACAGCGTCGCGAGTCAGGCAGACAGAATACGGGATTTGCGACACGGGAAATTTCTTGGGAAATGGGGTTCTGGGATTGGGGATCTGGGATCTGGGATCTGGGATTTGGGATTTGGGCATCTTGGGTACGGACAGGAGGGATTTGGAGTTTTGATTGCTAGAGATGGCTGGGTTGCCGAGTGAGCTTTCAAGTGATCATTGACTTGCCGCTTGCCGGCTAGACATCTCATTGTCGTTATGGTGCCAGTTCTACCTTACACAGTTAGCTGCCATCATGGCCTTTTTTCGTTTCAAGAAGTGAGAAGTTGTTCTGACATTTGGCGAGGCCCCTCCCACGCAGTTCGTGTTGTGCCCTTGCCCGACATGGTCACCCAGAATCCGCCACGCGGGAATGATGCAGGACCGAGCCAGCGTTTGTATTGCCGACTGATATGGTACAGAATTATACAGATCTATCGTTACATCGTGACCGCGTTCACGCGCCCACCCGCCGAAGGATCCTCTCCCTCACCACGCGGTGGGCGGTTTCGGCGCCGTGCTGTAGAGAAATGGCACCAATAATTGCAAAGACGGCCGTGTTGAGGACGACGGTTATGCCGGATTGGTCAAGATTTTCGGGCTGCACACAAGACCCGGGTTAGCAATGGCCCCAGCTGAACGCGGGCGAGGCCGCAGCCGGCGAGACATACCATCCTGGGCTTCCACCGAATAACTTCTGCCAGTCCGACGTCGATGGCCAGTTTCGCCATCTTGTCCTTTTGAACCATGTCTTGAGGCTGCCTCGAGCTTAGCTTGTCGGCGTTGGCGAGGGCAGGGTGCTGGAAGGGTTCGCGGTTGAACGGATCCTGTATCGGCGAGTCTTGGGCGCCCAGAGCCGGCATGACCATGATGTTTCGGGTGGCCTCGAGAGAAACAATCAGTCGTCCTGGAGGAGGGGAAAGCCCGCGCGGCTGAGTTAGCAGCGTTCTCTCCTATACGCCCCAACATGCCTGGGACGCACCGAAATATGCCAGCCTCGTGTTGAAGCCTCTCCTCCCCTGATCGAAGCTCTTGTGCGTGATGGCGAGCCATTTGATCTCGTCGGGCAACATCTTCTCCCCGTTCGTGCCCAGAAGGCGGTTGTACATGGCGTCCACCTTTGCCGGGTCGTCGTTGTTCCTCCATATCGTGCGCCTGGGATCCTTGACGATGTTGAGGGAGAAGCCCGGGCCCTTCATCCGCTCAGGCGTGTAGGACCAACGGGGACGCTCGTGTTGCTGGAACTCGGCCTGCCGCTCGACAGGCTGCGGCTGCCGCTTGACAGGCTGAGGCTGCCGCTCAACAGTCTCGGTGAGCACACTGAAGGGGTCGTTGTTGCGCGCGGCCGACGACGAAAGCTGCCGGCAGTGCGCGACGGAGTGCGCCGGGGCGCTGCATCTTCGGAGGCCCGTGCAGGTCGACGCAAACGCAGAACGAGAGGGATTGAGCGCCATTTTGTCGCTTTGCACCGACGTGGGACGTGGGGTGCCTGGGGTCGGTTGGTGAGTCTTGATGCTGCCTTCAGCGTCCAGTCCCGTCCAATCTCGAAAGCTTCGGCCCGGCCATTTTTTTTTGCGACTCGACTTCCCTGCCTGAGCTCTGTGCTGCGGCAAAACCTCGGGACCTGTGCAGGGCTGCGGAGCACACCAATGCAGGGCTCACCGCCAAGTCTTTGCCCTGCAATCAACGCTGTTCTTGATTGGCCAATTGTCGATTGATGCAACAATGCGATGGCCCCCCGCCCCCATAACCAGCTCCACCATCTGGAAGCCTGCCTGCCTGCCCTGTCCCCGTTCTCGGTGCAAGTGTCGCTCGCGCTCTCTCACTCCTTGGCCCGGCGTGCGCAGCTTCAGCAACCATGCCGTCTTCTTCCACACCACCAGTTTCCAAACACGGTGCAAAAAACACCGGGGTGAATACCGGTGGTTCTCTTCGCGCCAGACTTGCAGAAATCCTCCCCCAGGGCCACAAGTTTGGCATCCATCATGTCTCGACACCCCCGACGCGTTCAGAACCACTCTGTGCGGCCCCACCAGGCCAACGGCAGGACAGGACTTACAAGGAGAGCCACTTCCTGGCAATCTCGATCCACCACCAGGACTCGACAAGCCCATCGCTGAAGCGCGCGTCACCGGGTGCAGATCATTGCAAAGACGCTGGCGCGGGGAGACGGGTCCTCGTCTTTGCGCTTGAAGTCTTCATCTTTACCACTGCCCACCAGACCACCCTCTTCGTCTCCAAGGCCGACTCGACCGGCTGTCTTCATTTACTCGACCTCCCAGAAGGCTCCCCCTCCCTAATTCGCCAAGTTTGCGCTACCTTCCTCGCATATCTCCTTGACCACCGACGACGCAAGAATGCCCAATCCGTCGTCAACCTGTTCGCTCGCGCCCAGGCTCAGTACCTCTTTCCCGGGAGTGTCCGCAACAAGGGTAAGCATGTGCTCAATGACTGGGGCCTCGTCAGATGGTGGTGCAAGGCGTTGAACCCGCTTATGGAGGGGCTGAGCCGCGAGATTTGGGGAGGCGTCAAGGGATACCTCGTCGTGCCCGGGCTGGAAGAGACGGAAACACGGTCATTCATCCCGCGCACGGCGGCAAGCATGGCCAATTGGGCCGTCGGTCATCCTCTGGAAAGGATCTCTCGCCACACCCGCGACTTGGACTCGGTCCCGCCCCGATGCTTCATCCCGGGGTACCCAGACGACCCCAAAACACGGTTTCGCGACGAGCTCGACGAGGAAGTCTCCAAACAGAAGCAGGGCATTGGGGCCTGGAAGAGTGTCAAGACACTGGGACAGTTTTGGGAGATGATGGCCTTCCGCCAGGAGTGTTCCAGCGGACGTTTGACGGGATTCATTTGGCTGGTCTTCGATCCTGAAACCAGCGAGCCTTCCTCGGCCGACCGTACAACGGCCCACGCCTGCTTCGACCCGCGGCCAAGGCCACCCCAGCGCAGCTCATCTGCCGCAACCCCGCCGCCACAACGGTCTCGGGCCGCCAAGAAGAAGGCAAAGAAGAAGCTAACCGGCCGGATCGGCACACGCGCACCCAGAGTCAAGACGCATGCGCGCAACTACGTTGCTGATCGCCCTACCGCAACCGCTTACTATCACTGGCCGCTTGAGGGTCGCGGGGATAGGATTGTGGACCAATCCGAGTACAAACGCATTGTCGAGTTGCTGCTCCACCTGGACTTCTCTACGCTCGACAAGGCCACGGGCAGTTCGCGGCGGTGGATTGGCGAGGTCGGCCGGGACACGGGATTGGAAGACGAGGTCATCGGCGGGGCAGCTGTCATCCAGGCACCAGGAGTGAAAGGGACCGCTAGCGTTGGCGGTCACAACATTACCAATCTGACTGGATTGGTTAGAAGGAAGAATCCGTCCCAACCGTTAGGGGGGGGTTCCTCTACAAAAAGCCAGGTCAATGTCCTTGGTGCTGACCTTGTGCGGAAGAAGAAAAAGGACGCCGAGTGATAGCACCATCGGACGGTGCGCCGTTAGGCAACCATTGGCATTGCTTCAAGGCAAAATATCCCCATGCCGAACTCAAGTACAAGATCATGCTTGGCGGGGTCAGCGTGGATGTTGCTGGGTCGCATGTCTGGCAATTGGAAGCAATGAGCAATGGACAGGGGCTTCACTCACTCACATGAATAGTATCGATAGCTTTGCAAGACACATGCGGATGGGCCCTCAGCTTCGGAGAGCATCCGAGAAGGCGCCCTAACTACCCATGGTGCACAGCGACGATGGTAATCTTCAACAACGCCGCCGTTTCGCTGCTGGTGCATCGTCCTCATGCGCGCGCGTCCTTTTGCTCCTCATCTCGTCCAACTCGCGCCCAATCCACAACTGGGCCTCCCGCAGGAGCTGCTTCTCGCCTCTCCTGACCCAAACGGCCATCCTCTGCCGTCCCACCACCTCGCCCGCATGGATGAGCTGCTCGTCATCCTCCAGCGATGTTGGGTATTGGCGCTCCCGGGATTGGAGGGCGCCGAGAACGCTCTGCAGGCAGAGTTCCTTGCGCGTGTCCCTGTCGGACAAGGCCTGGGCAGCTACGGCAGCGTTGGTGACCTTCTTGACAGCTTTGAGATACCTCTTGCACTGCTCGCCCAGCTCGTCGGGCAGACCGTCAAAGATGGCATCGGCGCCCAACTTTCCGGTGGAGTCGGGATCATCGCTGGAACGTTCGAGCACGAAGCTCTCGTCGAACTCTTCGTCTGACTCGGTGATGCGCTTGACCGCATCCCATTCTGGGGCATCGACGGACTTCCCGGCCGTGACACGCTCCTTCAGCTCGTTCTCGACAAGGCCCCAGGGAAGCTCGACCACGTCGTAGCGGCTGTGCTTGGGCGTCACATAGCCATAACGACGAAGCAGCTCGCCGGTGGAAAGCGGGCCGTAATAGTTCAGGATCTCCTCGCCGGCTCTAATGGGCCGCAACGCAACTGCCGTGAGCGCGTTTTCGCTGTGGTTGATGTGTGCGTTGAACTCGGCATCCGCGTTGAGTATGTCAGCCATGGGGACCATGCCTAGCATGGTCTTGCCCTCTCTGTCTTCGACCCACTCGTCGTCCTCTTCCGCGTCTCCGTTCTCGTCGTCCTTTTCAAGGTCGAAAGCGTAGGCCATGATGGCGCTCCCCATGCGGTGAGCGAGCTCAAACAGCTGCTCATCACGCATCCGGTGGCTGCCGGCGGGGAAGAAGACGTGCTCATGGGCGCGGATCACGGCGAGGATCTTGGACTTGATCATCAGGTCTGCCTCCTCTTTGCCAACCTTGGCGACAAGCGCGCTGGCCTGCAGTTCAGACAGCTCGGCGGGCGACCAGAACATGGGCGTGTCGAAGGTTGTCGGCAGCACATCCAAGTAGGGTCTCCAGCGCGAGGCGTCGCCCTGGAGATACTCGTACATCATGACTAGGATCAAGAGCGTCCACGAGTCTTGAGACGTGGATCGGTGCTCATCCTCATCGCCATCCTCATCGGCGTCATCGTGGTCGAGATTGAAAATCTGCGGGATCTGGGATTGGAGGGCCGAGGTTGCAGCGCACACGATGGCGTCGCGGGGGATGGTGAAGAGAATTGTGTCTGGCTCGATATCCGCCGTGGCAACTACGGGTGATGTCGGTCAGTAGGCTAGTAAATAGCTGGTGCACCCACAGACTTGCATCCCACTCACTGATTCCACGCCCAGCGTTTTGGCCCCTCAGGTCCTCGACGGCGATGTTGTTGTGAAAGGTCGCGCCGGGTATGGCCCGGAACCAGCCCACAAAGCTGCGGGTGCCGTCGAGAAATCTGGAGTTGGCGTCGCTGTCAACCTCCATTTTGGGATTTCTTTACTTTGGTCAACAAAGCAAAATATTGGCAACTGAAAACTCTGTCTTCCAGCGGCCAGGGTGGCCCGTGCAGCGCTGCACAACGACCCCAAAAGCTGGATTTTCACAGTTTTGATTTAATCCGAGTTGCCGGTGAACCTGATCCATTCACCACTTCATGACGTCGTACAAGGCCCCCGACTGCAAATCCATTCCACGATGGGCACCCCTGATCCCCAACTATATATATAACCCAATCCTCCAGTCCCACTCGGAACAAGGGACTAGTCAATACGACGGCTCATCTTGCAGTGCCTCTGACGGAACCTGCAATATCTCGTACCTTGGCAAAACCTTGTCCAGTTTGAGTCCTCAGGTGAATACCCCTGAACAACTAACTATGCAGTCCGTTTGAGTTCCCCACAGCCGTTTCTCTTCTCACTATTCTCATCAAAAAACTGTCGGAACAGGACTCTCACGCTCCATCAGGGCCATGTCTTGGCCAAATATTGCTGGGCTGGGACTCTCGGACTTCTCTGTTAGAATGATAGCGCAACTGTTCCACCGCGGGGCTTCTGGTACTTCCTCATCCACAGCAAGACTCGAAGAAGAAATCCGCAACTTGATCTTTACGTGCAGGCCTACATGGCACAAGACATTGTGTATGTGACACCAAAACCCAGTCACGTTGAACCATAGCGTCAGGCACGCACGATGTAAGGGGTGGTCTGCACGCACGATGTAAGGGGTGGTCTATGGAATTTAGGTTTGCGATAAAAGCAGAGAAAAAGAGCACAGCACACGACTGCGCTCTTATATCAACGGCGGCTTCAATCTCGGCAGTCTACTCCGCAGCTTGTCCGTGGTGGCCACAGCGCACGGATGACCATTGAAGAAATTCTGGACGTCAATCGTCCCATCCCCACCGTACTGGCCGTAGTTGTGGTCGTCGTCGCCGTCGTCCTCGCTGTATATACTTTGCTCGCCCGTGCTCTCCCCATTGACGCTATACCCCTCACTCTCCATCTCACTGGATAACATGTCGTGGAGGTCGTTGCATGACTCAGAGTCGGACATGTCGCTGCCAGAACTCGCCATCTCGGTCTCGGACGTCTCGTATCGGTATCCGCTTTCCGAGTCTTCGCCGGCCATGGCTAACTCTTCCGCCAGCGACAACCGCCGTCTGAGTCTTGGTCTTGTTCCTAGAATCTTGGGGTCTGTCCCCTGTTTAAAAATGTGTTCGCTGTAGCATCGGGTAGTGTTGGGAGACGCTCACCTTCTTGCTTGATTCCTTGGATTGTGTTCCTGCGTGCCAATGGCCGTTGGGCCCGGTATGGTGTTTGGGTGGTAATGGTCTCCGATGCGGCTGGGGCTGGGGGGCTTGGCAAGGTCTGTTGAAAGGAAACGGACGGGCGTTGCGGAGGACTTGATTGGGTCAATTGAAGCCCGTTCTGTTGCGTGTAACAGGGTAACATGGGAATGGCCCGGGGCGGCAAGGAACCACACTCGCGGCGTTCAAGATCGAGAGCCCGGATCAACAGACGATTGTAGCCCTGATAGAAGTGCTTCTGAACCATCTCGAAACCTGGGCGGTTGACAAGACGCGTTGTTAGTCACAAGCTCGGAGAATCCAAGGATGGATGGATGGCAAGCCGCATGAACTGCAGGATGACCACTTACTGCCCCCGTGTAGCCCATTGATTTCTTTGACCAGCTTCAGCTGGCTCTCGGCAAATTCCAGAGACTCAACAGCCACATGAATCGCGGCTTGAACCCGCATTTCAGCCTGCAGCGCTTTCACCAGTTCTGTGTGATGGTTGTCGTGGGCCTCGGCCGGCCGCTGGCGAAATGTGTTGTCCTGTAAGGAGGGCGGAAACCCTTCCATGAATGGCTGTAGATGTTGGGGTGGACAAGCAGCTGGCGGCCTTGTAGGCGCTGGCGGCTCGCAGTCTGCTGTAACATCAGATCCCGGACATGAAGAATGCTGGCTGTTTGGACTATCGGAGACGGGCGTAGTGGGTGGTCTAGGGGTCTTGCTACAATCATCGGCCGACAGGGGGGTTGAGATTGTCGAAGACGGCGGGGACATATCCCGATCAAAGGAGGACATGGTAGTTCGCAGGGAGGCTAGGAGGTGGCCAAGGGTTGGACACAAGACCTCGCCCAACCGGTCCCGAGACTGTTCCTGCGGTAGCCGCTCACGTAGCATGGCGAGGCCGAGTTGGAGGCTGGAGCTCATGGTGAGGACCGCACCAACCAGTGTATCCTTGTCCGCATCCTCAAGCGGCCGGGGGAGCGCGTTCAGCCGCTCAATGGCAAAGATGGGGCTGTCGGCGAAGTCGTCACGGCGGACCGAACGCAGGAGCCAGGACCCAAGGTCCGGGAATAGCGCCATGAGTTGAGGGGGGACGAGGTGTTCGAGCGCGTCCAATGAGCGGGACGGCCAGTCACCAGGCGTGATTTCAATCGAAACCACCGTGGGCCGTTGTTGTCGCCGATTCCGCGACATAGAGGGACCTCCCATGCTTGATCAATCGACTGTGCGCGATTCGAGTCTCGATGTTGGCTGGGGGAGCGGTGAGCGCTGATCCACACCGCCGCTGTAAATTTCCACCCTCGGCCCGTAGAACGATCACGCTGTTGGCTAGGTTGGGCTGGCGCACGTGCGCTAGTTGAAATCGTGCGTATGACGCGAAATGGGGCTGCGGCAAGTTGGCGGTTGTGGATTGTAGTTGATAGATGGGATTGTGATAACTGTGCAAATGTTTTGCGGGAGGAGCTGTCTCCTATAATGCCTTGTTTGCAAGATGCCGAAATTGAAATGCCTGTCCAGGATCAAAGTTGTTGACGTGAGGCGATATTGTTGGAGAGTGGCACAATGATGGCGCGGCGACTATTAAAGGGGTTCGGGGGGTGGCTGGTCCGAGGTTGATTCGGACAAAATGGCCGTCCCTGGCTGGCACCTGATTTCTGTCACCTGATTCAATGAGCAATTGAAGCCGAACCTTCCAAGCTAAAACCTTTAATTTTCCACACCCATTGGTGTACGGATAATATCTAGTCTCAGTGCTCAGACACACATTTTGGCGCTGTTACCCCACACACCATACAACCAATCATAAGCCCTACAATAGACTATTTGCAGCGGGTCTAGCTAATTTACAGTAGGTCCGCAAGACGCAGCCGCACTTTTCCCTCTAGATCAAGTCTGTAACAGAGACTACTCCGAGGTCCCTTTCTTTCAAGACTGGTAAGTGCTGGAAGGCTTTGTGGAGAAGATTCCAAGATTTCGTCCGATTTCAATGAAGGCCTCCTACCTTGTCACCACCTCCTGGTACGCCAATCCCGTTTCCTCCGCTTGTTCGTCGCGGAACAGCTCGAACCCTGTGATGATGTTCTTGACCGTTTCCCGCTTCTCAAGGCCCCTGCTTGCCAAGGTTGCGAACCATAAGTAGTTCTCAGGACGGGTGGAGGGTGGCGTGTTGGCTAGAATGGACTCGAACTTGGCCCAGGCGCCGCGACGGGACGCTCCGACACAGGCGTGGTAAGCTTCCCTTTGCGCCTCGGTCACGTTGTCGCTTAGGAACTATTGGCGGTTGGATTCCATTGAGTTCATAAGTTCAGTCCGCAACATTGCCGCGTCAGCGCCTTCTAATATGTCGGAATCCACGTCAATGTCGGGCCACTCTTCCTCCTCCCTCGAGGGCCTCGTCTCTAGGCTTAAGTGAGAATTGGATACGTCTGCTATCTGGAACTGAAGCCTTAAGCCGATCCGGTAGTGGCGCAGGAATATAGAACTTTTGGATGAAAAGTATGAACCCTTGCAAAAATCAAATGCGGGCACAAATTGTCGAACCCAAAATATAGGATCGGAATCTGATTGGTCTGAACAGACGGAGGAATCAATAGTGATGATAGCTTCAATTGTGTCAATCTGTGTAACTGTGAAAAAGCTATATGTAGCTCTAAAAGCCTATTTCCTCGGGGGAGCCAACGGATACCTAATGCTATACTAAGACCAATCTGCCCCTAACCCCTAAGTAGGTTTATCCAATATCGCTACTATAGTCCCATTTTGCTACAGTAGGTTCAATATACCCCCTTAGAGTAACTGCTAGGCAGCCGCTCTAGAGCACTCCTACAAGTGAGGTTATTCCTAAGATCTAAATTCCCTAGCAATCTAGCTCCCTAGTATCCGTTCCGTTCCGTAGCTATCTAGCCTTAGGCTCCCTCCGGTCTCTATCTCTTGTTTTCTAGTAGGGAGAGTCGGGAGACTCCTTAGCTCCTACCCCCTTATATAGACTATAGGTATCCTGCTATAAGCGCTATACTCTCTTCCGTCAAAGTCTTACTTGCTCTCTAGCGAATAAGGCTCTCGATAGATACTATATTAATTATCGTAACGAATTCTTAGTATTTATCTACTATTAGGGCCTTTATAAACCCGTCGGCTATTATCTTCACGGTAGGTACGTATTCCACCTTGATCTTACTAGCTTCGCGCTCCTGCCTTAGCTAGTAGTTGTAGATATCTACGTGCTTAAGCTTAGTCTATAGAGTAGCGATCTTAGCGTTAACGAGTTAGATAGTCTATAAGTTATTATACTAGATTGTAATCTAATCGTTATTAAGATCGACCAATAGTTTAGAGATTAATCCGCTTACAAATATACCTTCTTTAGCTACTTACAAGAGGGCTAACAACTTAGCTTCGGTCGTTAAGGTTATAACTATATCTTACTTACTTACGCGCTACGCGATTAGACTACTAAATAGTTAGATAGCGAAGCCTTGTAAGCTTTTCTAATTAATAAGGTTATTAGCGAATAAAGAGTTACTTACTACGATTAGCTAGTCGCCTCCTCCTAATTAGAGGGTAAAGAAGCGTGTTCGGTAGAGGTATCTTAGCACTTAGTCGGCCGCCACGTAGTAATCTAGGCCTAGGTTATAATTAAACCAGGAAAGTCTCGAAGCTACGAAAGCAATATCGGGTTACGATATAATAGCAGCGTAGAGTATCGAGCTAACCTTCTTCTAGTAGAATCGCGTTGCGCCTAGATCTACGATATTATCGTATAGAAGTAATTCTATCGTCGTTATAGGTGTTCTAGGTATAGCTTCCGAATCCGTAAGCTTCGCGATCTTCTTAATGTATAATGTCTAGCTAAGCTAAACGAGCTTCTTGGTTCTCTCGCGGTAGATCTCGATACCTAGGAACTACTATAGCTCGTTGCCGCTAGTAAGTTCGTATTTCTCGCGTAGGCCGCTAACGATCTTATTAACCTTCTCTTACTTGTTCTTATAGTATACGATTATAATATCGTCGACGTAAAAGAAGACAATAACGTCCCTATTTATTATTACGTATAGCTTATATAGTATCTTGACGAATCCTAGACTTCTTAAAGTATTAGTTAGCTTACGTTGCTATAGGAGAGGGGATTTTCTTAGCCTATATAGAGCTTTATTTAGCTTTAGTATATTCCTATATCTACAGTAGCCCTAGGGTATCTGTATATATACGAGCTCGTTAAGGAAGGCGTTTACGAAGGCGTTAACTACGTCGAATTAGATTAACTCAAGATCGAATCTCGCTATAATAGCAAGTACTATTCGGAGTGACTGGATCGCGAGAGTAGTAGCGTAATTTTCTTCTACTAATCCCTTCTGCTATTAATCACTACGAACTACGAGCTACACTTTGTACTTATCGAGGAACCTATCTTAGCTGAACTTATAGACGTAAACCTATATATAGTCTAGAATCTATTATATACCTGCTTGTTAGTGGGAAACCTTATCCTATAACTACTTAACGCTATAGCTAGCTAAGTGATCCTTCTCTACTTGTAGGAAGAGCGCTTCTAGCGGGTAGTTCTCGAGTTTATAATGCTATTTCGGCTTAGGAGGAAGGATGTTACAATATAGGCGTTTAATACTATCTTTCTTCTTCATTAGCTATATAACGCGCTTCTTTATAATAGTTCCTCGTAGAGTCTACTCTTCTTCGGTAGTCTTTAGTTTCTTAGGCTTAATTGCTAGGGTCGCTATCTTTCGCTAGAGTCGGTTAATTGTAGCTCTTATAATAGGCTTGTCTTTTAATGTGCTAACTACGGTCGATAGTATACCTACGTAGAAGGCCGCGTACTATAGTTCAAATGCCGCCGCGATTTCTATAGTATTGTCGGCTCGTAAGCTAGTTATTAGCGCGGTCAAAAGAGTAGCGGGAGGTGTTATAGGAGGTATTTAGTAGAACTTAGGGAAATCGCTAGAGGCGTTGCCTTTAACTACAATAGTATCTAAGATCTCCTCTTCAAGCTCTTCTTCTTCTAATACGTTATTGGTTAGGTAGATAGCGATATCCTTGTCTTCGTCCTTATTCTTGGGTTCTTATTTATCTAGTTTAGTGGCTAGGTTTCTTGTTTCTTAATCCGCAAGCTACTAGGCAAGTGCCTCTAGGTTAACTTGCTTCTAATCGATCGCGATACGCTCGAGGTCTCTAGAAAAGACCTATATCTTATTAAAAATAACGTCTTAGGTAGCTACTACATCGTTAGTTCTAGGGTTCTAGATTTAGTAGATATTAGAGGATTAGTATCCTACTAGGTATCCTACAAATACTATCGGCTCGAATCTCTATAGTTAGCGCTCTTTCTTTTGCACTATAGTTGTTATAGCGTAAGCCTTATATCTATACACCTTCAAATGGTTCAGTACTAGTTTACGTCGCTCTATTATAACTATGCTTCGCTTCTCTAGGTGCTTGTAGAATCTCTTAAATAGTATCTTCTAACCGCTTCCTTACCTTAGTATATAATTAAAGAGGTATACCAATGCTCGGGAAATCTCAAGCTACAATTTAATCGGGAGATTAGCGCTCAGAGCTATATAACGTTGTTTTTCCTTGATTATACCCCCTAAGCGCTCTACTACCCTATTCTGCTCTTACATATAGGTAGTATAGGGCTTGACTTTAATACCCTTACTCTCGAAGAACGCTATAATAGCGTCGGTCTTAGTAAACTTGTTATCGTACTTGATTGCTTTAGGTTTGATCTTGTACTAGGTCTCTAGTATATAGAAGAGGGTCTTAAGGGCCGCTAGGATATTGTCGCCTTTGTAGGTTCTTATATAATAGTCCTATATATACCTAGAGTATCGGTTAGTAGCGAGTAGTAGTACGGTGTAATCTTATCGCGCGCCTAGGTATTCGTAGAAGTCGATAGCGATATAGTCCCCCGCCTTTAGAGGGTCTAGGTATAGTTCTCGGCTGATCCGACGTTTGGCTTTGCTATATCCGCACCCGTTGTACTCTACTATTGTAATACCCTTGATTTTAACTCTATAGGTACTATTAATAAGATGTTCGAGGGCCCTAGGGCCTAGGTGACCGAGGCGGAGATACTATGTTATCGTATCCGCTCTAGATAGTGCCTGAGCGGTCTACGTGTTAAGCTATTGCTTTTACGTAGCGAAGGTAGCGTATATAGTTATCTAGGGAATATATTCTAGGACGAATTGATTATATTAGTCTTGAACGTCGTAGAGGTATATGTTTTCTCCGTACTATAGGTAGTCGTTACGAGTGTCCTACTAGATGCTACGGTTTTTGAGTTCGTAGAGGGAGACGAGGTTATTTACGAAAGTCGGGCAAAAAGCTACGTCTTTAAGAGTAATAACTTGGGATCTGTTCTTAGTCTTTACTATAATGTCGACTTCGCTGTATCCCTCGATAGCAACAGGATATTCTCTAGCCTAAACGTAGTCTAATAGGCTTGCGAGGCAAGGTAGTAACTTAAACTAGAAGAGGTTATTATATAGGTAGATGGTTGATCTGGAATCGAGGATAGACAAGTTAACTAGAGGGTATATAAGCTACCCTACTTAGAAGGCCGCTAGTATAGTAAAGAAGCTTGTGGTATATCTTCTAACCGTACGCCCGTACCTAGCTAGCTACTATACCTACTTCTTAAAGTAGGGCGTTAGAAAATTCTCTAATATCTTAGTAGCTTCCTAGCTAGGTACCGATGTTATCTCTAGAGAGGTCTTTGTCTAAATAGGGGGGGCCTCGGCTGTTTGATCAGCTATTGTCACAGGCACAGCCTGTGTCATGTGCCATGTCATGTGCCATGCCATGTGGTTGGCTGAGCACCCTGTAGCTAGAGGAGCGTGGCTCTACACTAGGTGGAGCTCGCCGCGTAGAGCCTTCAGCCCTCGCGAGCTCCTACGAAGGTTGCACTGTTGTACAACCTTGTTATATACAACCGTTACAGTAGGTTGCACCTTCAACTCGCGCGCGTGGCTAGTCAGACCGTTAGAGGTAGATCGAACACCTTAGACTGGCTAGAACGCTTCTTTTTTTTCCGACGTACCGGACTTTGTTTAACCTCGACTATATAATACGAGTCAAAACGAGTACCCTACCCCTATTTACAGTCTAACGTATAGGATATCCGACGTATAGGACTACCCCCTGTAGAACTACCCTGACGAACTAGGATAATAGACGGGGTAGAAGATAGCAACAATATACCGATATAGGCGCTAGAGCAAGCTGGCCCGTTACGTGCCGCTATTATACGCGAGTAGCTAAGAGCCGCGCTAGCGGAGCAGAAGGCGATACTCGCCGCGCTCGCTAATACCTAGGCGATAGCTAACAACGCGGTTACCAAGGGCAAGGCGCTCTACGAACAGCTCGAGGCGTAGAAGCATACGAACGTAGTGATTTCGAAGATGCTTGAGGAGTAGAGACTAATAACCCTATAGGCGCTTAAGGCGACGAGCGCTACGCTAGCTAGAGGTAGTAGAGGTAGCAGCTAGCCGTTATACTAGCCCTGTAACAAGGACGACCTAGCCGCAATGTCCCTCCCCTACCTAACACCGTTTACAAGGGAGGAGAAGGATACTATTAAACGGACTACCCTGTTTAATAACTAGTTGGATAAGGTCCGGGGGCGCTAGAGAATACGCCCTTGTAAGTTCTTAACCGAGCGTACGAAGATCCTATATACTAAGGCGATGCTTAGTAGCAACGTAAGCCGCGCGGTTAAGTCGAAGCTCCAGACGATCGAGAACTACCTAAACGACAATAGGCGCTAGTACTAGAAGACTAGGACTAAGTTCCTAAACGACCTTAAGAAGCGGTATATAACCTATGACGTCGCTACGGCGGCCGCGAACTAGCTCTATATACTTGTCTAGGAGAATAAGTTCGCGAACTTTAACGACTTCCTAATAGAGTTCTCGAACCTAGCTAATACCGCTAATATCAAGAGCGCGACGTAGGTCCGTATATTCAGAGAACGGATCTCGGCCTACCTCTTAGCTACGTTTATATCGTAGGTTAGGCTACTAGCGTCGGACGACTTCGACGCGTAGGCCGAGATAGCCTAGACCCTATCTACAAACTTAGATACGGAGGACTTTAGGAAGAAGATCCGTAGCAGCAACGGCGCGCTCGCTATATATTATAGCAGCGGTGGCGGGGGTACCGGGAGAGCCTGGGATCCCGACGCTATAGAGATCGACGCCGTTACCCTAGCCGCGCTTATACTGTAAGAAAAGGAGCGCCGTAGGGCTAGCGGCCTATACTTCAAGTACAGCGCCGGCGACTATATCTTAAGGTATTACCGGGCTAGCCGAGGAGGCTGTAGTAGCTGCGGTGGCTAGCCGCAGCGCGGAGGCGCGTAGGGCTATAGCGGTACGTAGGGCTATGGCAGGGTATAGGGCTACGGCGGCGCGTAAGGCTATAGCGGGGCGTAGGGCTATGGCGGAGCGTAGGGCTACGGCGGAGCGTAGGGCCACGGCAGAGCGCAGGGCTACGGCGGAGCGCAGGGCTACGGCGGCGCGTAGAGATAGTAGCAGCCTTAGGGATAGTAGCAGCCTACTTAGTAAGGCTTCGGTCAAGCCCCCTCTAGGGGCCTCCCGGCTTACGGCGGCGTAAGCGGCTACGCTAGGGCCTATTAGAGGGGTTAAGGCGGGCTCGCTATACGTTTTACGGACGCCCCTAACTAGAGCGGTTTTGTCGTTAGGGAGGTAGATAAGCAGGAGGACTATAGCGCTTACTAGAGTATAGAGTAACCCCCTAGTTTTAGCTTCTTATATAACGACTAGGGAAATAAGGAGCTCCTATAAACTATCGCTTACGGGAGGGGTATCGCTAGCTATAGGAGGGATAGGGAGATAGTTTAGTTATTAGTACTATAGGTAGTAGCGCTAAATCTATTCTCTTATTATTGTACCTAGCGGTTAGTAGGCGTAATATAGAGTGTATAGCACTTGTAGACTCGGGTTGCACAGGTCTAGCGTTCGTAGATTTTAGCTTTGCAGTTACGAATAGGCTGCTACTAGAGAAGCTAGCGGTATAGCGGCCGCTATTTCTAGCTAACGGAGGGTTCTTGCGCTAGATCAAGCACTTAGCGGCGCTTACGCTAGTCGTTAGCGACTACTAGGAGACCCTAGTGTACTTTGTTACGACGCTTGTAAAGGAGACCCTAGTGATCTTAGGCCTCCTGTAGCTACGGAAGTATAACCTACAGATCGACTAGGAGACCTTGTAGCTCGAATTTACGGAGCACTACCGCGGGAGGTGCCTACTAGAGTACATTAGGAGCTAGGTCGCTTGGTAGGTAGGCTAGCTAGAGGCACCCCTACCCTCTAGGAATAGCAAGCGGTACTACGTAACGGTAGAGGACGTACCTGAAGACGACGACTATAGTACCTCTAGTGACGACAACGAGGTCGCTATCGCTACGAGCAAGCTCTCTAACTACAAGAGAGCTAGGTAGTCCGACAGGCGGAGACGGGCCTATAGACGGTAGAGATCCGCGTCCTAGGGAAGCGCGTAGGCTAACCCGCGGGGGACGCTTGTACCGCCAGGAGCGATGGGCGTGCCGGTCGAAGCGCTACCCCCTATATCGCCAAGGCCGGTAGAGGCAGTAGCCGGCGCTAGGAGACTACCCCCTAGACCCTGTTCCCCCCCCTACGCCCTGCCCCTGCTTAGTTAAGTACAGGGGAAGATCCGCTAGGATAACGCAAAGATCCTAAACGGAGCGAGCTTCCTAGCGGTGTGCTAATAGAAGGGCGTAGTAGTTATACGGACTATAATAGGCAAGCTAGAGAGAGCGGTAGAGGCTAAGAAGAAAGACTATATACTAGTTCTACCCGAGTAGTTTTTTAAGGACCTACTAAGTCGAGAGAGTATACCGGAGTACGTGAAGTCGATGCTCCTAGCGAGGTTCTATAGCTTTATCGACGCGCTCGCCAAAGGGGATAAGAAGCTTAATAAGATTATAGAGGAGGATTCTAAGAAGTTCTTCGACAAGGTAGATAGACTAGCGCCTACTCTAGACGAGATTAAGGCGCGCCTACCGAAGGAATACTAAGACCTAGCAGCTACCTTTATCCTATAGGACGCTAATATCTTACCCCCCTACCGTACGTATAACTATAGGATCGAGCTGCTCCTAGGGAGCGTAGTCCTATACTTAAGGAATCGCCCGATGTTACCGATAGAGCTGCGCGTACTAAAGCGCTAGCTCGACAATAACCTTACGAAGGGGTTTATCCGGCCCTTACGCTCAAGCGCCTTGTTGCCTATCCTTATAGCCTAGAAGCTAGGCGGAGGTATTAGGATCTACGTCAACTACTATAGTATTAACAACGCGATACTAAAGAGCTAGTACCCTATCCCGCTAATCCGGGAGACCCTAGACTCTATCTATAAGGCGAAGATCTTTACGAAGCTTGACGTAATCGTAGCGTTTAACTAAGTGCGCGTAGCGCCGGGCTACGAGTAGCTTATAGCGTTCATTACGAGATTTAGCCTGTATAAGACGCTAGTTACGCCGTTCGGCCTATAGGGCGCGCCCGCTACCTTCTAGTATTACGTGAACGATATCCTCTATAACGCTCTAGATAACTATATAACGGCGTACCTAGACGATATCCTAGTCTACTCTAGTACGCTCGAGGAGTATATTAAGCAAGTTAGGGAGGTGCTAAAGCGTATGATTAACGTAGGCCTATAGGTGGATATCGACAAGTGCAAATTCTACACGAAGCGGACAAAGTACCTAGGGCTTATTATTACGCCTAGGGGCATTGAGATGGACCTAGATAAGGTCGAAGCGGTGTGTAATTAGGAGGCTCTAGAGATAAGGAGGTACTTCTAGCGGTTCTTAGGGTTCGCGAACTTCTACTACCGATTTATACAAGGTTTTTCGAGCTACGTACGGCCGCTATACGAGCTTATAAAGAAGATAGTAGACTAGGAGTAGTCCGAGTAGTACGAGGCGGCTTTCTAGCGCCTAAAGGTATACTTTATTACGGTACCGGCACTACGGATATATAACTAGGAGAAGCAAGCGGTAGTAGAAGTTAATACGTTAGACTAGTCGGCGGGTAGAGCGCTACTATAGGAGGGGGATAACGGCGAGTTACATCTAGTTGCTTACTTCTTAGCGAAGTATACTATAGCCGAGTATAACTATAACATCTATAACAAGGAGCTCCTTACGATCGTTAAAGCGCTCGAGGAATAGCGCCCCGAGCTCGAAGGTGCGGCTAAGAGGTTCGATATTATTATAGATTATAAGAACCTATAGACCTTTAGTATAACGAAGCAGCTGTCGCTATACTATATACGCTAGTTAGAGTTCTTATTGCGCTTTGACTTCTAGATTATCTACCGCCTAGGTATAGCAAACGGCTACCCTAACGCGCTTAGTAGGAAGCTAGAGTTTATACTAAAAGACGTTAAAGATAATAAGCTACGGAACAGGCGGCGCCCCCTTATCAACCCGAGCAAGTTCGACCTAGAGACCTTTAGTAGTAAATATAACGCTAAGCTACTAGGCGAGATACTAGAGCTCTTTAGCCTTGACGTTTCGCGCTACGCTAACGACCTTATTGCAGAGAGCTACGCGACCTTGCCGTTTATAGTAGATATAGTGGAGGCGCTTAGCGACTAGGAGGTACGCGCCTAGCTAAGTAAGATCAAGCGGGAGCTAAGAGTGCCGTTCGCCAAGTACAAGTTAGTCTCGGGTAGGGCGTTCTACTATAGTAGGCTAATAATCGACCCGGGCGATACGGAGCTCTATTTATAGCTTATCTACTAGATATACGCGTTAGGGCCTAGCGGGTACCTAGGGAGGACGAAGACGCTCGACCTAATAAATAGGGTCTACTAGTAGCTAGGGATAAGCGTATTAGTAAGGACGTTCGTAGAAGCCTATACGCTATACTTTAAGACAAAGAACCCTTGCTCGAAGCCTATAGGGTTCCTTAAGCCGCTCCTACTACCGTTAGCGCTATAGCAAGATATATCGGTAGACTATATTACGCCGCTCCTACTATATAAACGGAAGGGGTAGGAGTTTAGGTATATAGTAGTAGTAGTTAACTAGCTTATAAAGATACGCTACTTTATTGTAACAGCGATACTAGAGGCTAACGAGCTAGCTAACTGGTTTATTAAGCGCGTATACTTACTCTATAGCGTACTAGAGACGATCGTGTTAGATAGAGGTACGTAGTTCGTTTTAGGGTTCTAGAGGGCGCTGTCGGCGCGCCTTGCGATTACCCTGAAACCCTTATCAGCGTTCTACCCCTAGACAAACGGCTAGATAGAGCGGATTAACGTAGAACTAGAGCAGTACCTGCGGCTATATATCGACTAGGCGCAGGATAACTAGGTTAACTAGCTCCCCCTGGCGGAGTTTGTAGGGAATAACATAGTCTCCGAGATAACGGGCGTATTACTATTCTTCGCGAATTACAGCTTTAACCCTAGGATAGGCGTAGAGCCGTCGAAGCTATACCTACCGAATATCTCGGAGCAGTAGAAGCGGGAGTTTTTCTAGGTATCTAAGCTCGCGGACTGCTTTAGGGCGATCCTCGGGAAGGTTACGGCGCTAGCAAAGTAGTTATAGGACCGCTACGAACAGAACGCAAACCGCTATAGGGAGGATACGCCGTAGTACCGCGTTAGCGACAGGGCGATGCTCGATATATAGAACTATAAGACTAGTAGGCCGACTATAAAGCTCGCGCTACGGTAGGAGGGCCCGTTCGAGGTTACGAAGGCCTTGTTACACGCGGTAACTCTAAAGCTCCTAGCGAATATAACGATCTTCCCTACGTTCTACGTCTCGAGAGTAAGGCGCTACCTAGGGCAGGGGCTAGCTAGCTAAGAGAGGGTTAACGACGATGTAAGCGCTAACCGTAGGCGCGTAGTTACGCGGACTAACGAAGGCGAAGACGTAGTAGAGTAGAGGTTCGAGAGGATCGTAGGGTTTAGCAAGGCGGCGAACGGTCGCTAGTAGTACTAAGTTAAGTAGGAAGGTTACAACAACCTGACTTAGTAACCTATAACGGATCTACGCGGCTGTAATGACACTATCTAGGAGTTCTACGATGTATACCCCGAGCTTCCGGGCCTGCTATCGTAGACACGGAGAAGGAAGGCGTAGCGCTAGGGTAGGCGCTAAGGTGACTCTAACTCCGGATATAAGTACCCGGGATAGGGGGCTATTTTTATATAGGGGGCTTGTTTGGAGAGGGAGGGTAGTGTTATAGGCATAGCCTATGTTATATGCCATGTCATGTGCTATGCTATGTGGTTGGCTGAGCACCCTGTAGCTAGAGGAGCGTAGCTCCACACTAGGTGGAGCTCGCCGCGTAGAGCCTTCAGCCCTCGCGAGCTCCCACGAAGGTTGCACTATTGTGTAACCTTGTTGTATACGACCGTTACAGCTATCTAGCACTCTTAAGGGGCTACTACTACTTACGTAGAGTTTCGGCACTCTTTGTCCACTGATTTTACAGTAGGTATCTCGGGGGCCTTTCGGCGCTCTTCTTCTACTAGTTGTAACGTAGCAGGTCTCTCGGGGGCCTTTCGGCGCTCTTCTTCCACTAGTTGTAACGTAGTAGGTCTCTTATCTACTAGTAGCAAAGCAGCGGGTATCTAGTTATAGGCTACCTCTAGTTACAAAGTAGGGCGGTACTCTAGGGAAGCACGTTATTATTATATGCTCCTACTCGGGGCTAACGCTATAGGGAGTTAATCTTAATCTTAGGATAACTCTTTTAGGTTAGATCTCTATCTCTTCGGCTTTATTCGCCCTGTCTTAGCTTTAAGCGAGGGGTTTACCTTAAGGTTCTTCTCTATTCTCTAGATAATGTTCTCTCTATATATGAATCTCTAGGGGGCTCTCTCTAGGTATAGGTAGTAGTATCTTTCTATATTATATACTCCTTTATACGCCTTATATAGTATAACCTCCTCCTCCTCCTATTAGGGGCTTGTATCGCTTCTCTTTCTCTTACCGCCGAATGTCGGGAACGCCCTAGGTAACCCTAGGCTTCGATTTCGCCAGGAGGTCTTAGGTACCGATCCGGAGTTAGCGGGTTATATCCTCGATCGTATAGTCTTAGAAGTTAGTAGCAACTGCTCTTTGCTTCTTAGATCGAGTAACAAAGGTAAGGGGTATCTAGTTAATCGCTTTACTTAGGTTAGCGATCTAAACAATAGGGAGAGTTCCTTCCTAGATATCCCTTATAATAGCTTCCTCTATTAGTATCTCCTACTTCTTAATCTATAGCTCGAAATCCTCTTGTACTATAGTCGCGAACCTTAACTATTTAAGGATAGCGTAGTACGCTCTGATCTTCTCGCAGAGGGCTATAGCTACTTTAACGTCATTAGCGCCAAATCCCTTGCAGATACAGTACTACTTATTAACGCCTTAGTCTATACAAAGTTAGGTTATTCGGAGCTAGACCTAGATAGTATCTATAATAAAGTCCTAAAGCTTCTAGACTTCCTTCTGTTGTTAGGCTATATCTTAGGCCTTCTCTCGGTAGTTATTCTCTAAGATAGAGAGCATCCGGTTCTACACCGTTAATAGGTGTACTTGCTTGGCCGTTCAGGCAGCTATAGCAGTAGCCGCGTTGTCGTTATTGCCGCCACTAGCTCCGGCGTAAGCGCTAGCGTAGCCAGGGGCGGGGGTATAGGCTATACTACTTCGGGTAACTTGTAAGACGGGCGTATTAGCGCCGTTATAGTCGATGTCTCGTGCTAGGGTTAAGGCTAGGTTCAAGCGATCGAACTTAGCTATAGTTTTAGCTTCGTATATAGCCTAGGCCGTATTAGGATCGAACTCGCTAGGGTACTTAAGTAGGGCCTCTTTGCCTAGGATATAGTCGAGCAGTTTATATAAGGCTACTTTCAAGGTAAACTAGACGTTCTAAGCGTACTAGTTAGCTAGCTTCTTAAGTATAGCGAGGTTAGTAGTCGACTTAGTAGTAGATATCTTAACTACTAGCTAGCTTGAAGGTTTAGTGCTTTTTAGCGTTACTTAAAGGTAATTTAAGTGATAAGACTCTTAATTGTCGAACCTAAAATATAGGATCGGAATCTGATTGGTCTGAACAGACGGAGGAATCAACAGTAATGATAGCTTCAATTGTGTCAATCTGTGTAACTGTGAAAAAGCTGTATGTGGCTCCAAAAGCCCATTTCCTCGGGGGAGCCAACGGATACCCAATGCTATGCCAAGACCAATCTGCCCCTGACCCCTGAGTGGGTTCATCCAATATCGCCACCATGGTCCCATTTTGCCATAGTAGGTTCAACACAAATAGTCTCCGTTGCAGACATTGAATCGGGAGGAAAAGGTGTCATTGCGCTTGTCTCCCCTGCATACGCGATCTATGTACAAGGGTCCGACCAATCACAACCTCCATAATAAAGGCGTGAATCTGGAGTGGAAAGAAGGAGCCCCACATTTGCAGCTGGCCCAGCCAATTTACAGTGGGTCCGCACGCAGCGATGCGTTTTTCCTCCCGACTCAATGTCTGTATCCGCGTACATTGAAGCTTTGCTTCAATTGACGACCTTTTGGTGTACACTGTTAGAGACTACGCAAACCAGACTCCCGAGATGCCCCAGAAGCGACAATGGCCTCCGCCCCTAAGACCTCACCTCCCCACGACCATCCAAAGGGCGGAATCATGCGGCTGCCCGTTTGAGGAGCTTCAAAAGTTCTCTGCCGTTCTTTCACGACTGGCAACGGGCTGTTCCGCTGGTTCAACCACACTCTCTGGCCATCCAACCCACCACTCACCACCAACACCACAAACGCGCCTCCACCAACACCCAATCAGTTCCCAAGACCCCAAAACCCAACGCCCTCCGCTGTCGGCAAATCCTCCCCGAGATCCACAACGGCACCTGGCCCTACACCAAGTGCGCCATCTTGTTTTTCTCGGTGTTACATACTCATCACCTGGATCCCGTTGTCCGGCAGCCGTGTCTACTCGCCTCTCAACGGCAGGGAAGTCAGCATGCCACTGTTCTATGTGAGTGCGTTTGTCCTGCCACAGCAGGGGTTTTTGAGCGCGATTATTCATGTCGCCACGAGCTGGGCGGCATGTTGTTGGATATACTACAAATGGTATGCAGTCGCACGCAATGTTTGTAAAATCGGTGGGTTGCTACAGCGGTCAATCTGACCACTGGGCTGACAGTGATTGATTGATGATGATCTCTCGGTAACCCTAAGCATAGAAGGATATCGAAACATTTCAACGACAAACAGAAACATGCCTATCATTCTGGTACCCGACGCACTGAGGCCTGCCAGACTAGCTGTTTTAAGAACCTGAGGCCCAACAAGGCTGTAGGTAGATGCCGAGTGTTGGACTTTTCTTTTCTGGGGACTTTCATCTGGTCTTCATCCGGTCATCATCTAATCCCGAGTTTTATCGTCACTTGAGACCGATTGTTAGTCGCCAACAGCCATTTTTTAGACGCAACGATGGAGTCGCTCAAGTACACCATCAACCACGTCTTTCTCCCCCCGAAGACGCCGCAGGAGGATGACACCAACATCAACGAGGAACATAACCTCATCGGCTCCTTGCTGAACTCGACCAAGAAATTCGCAAAGCAGTGTCCCCCCACCGATGCCCGACAACTTCAGGCTGTCGCTCGAATGCTCCAGCGTCTGTTGACCGTGAAGCCCGGTTTGGGGTCCAGCGAGAAGAATGCCTCGATGCGCCAAGTTATCAGCGAGCTGAGTAACGGCGGTACGTCTTACTCATGTTGCGGTTCCTGTTGTTTTTTGCCCTGTTCTTGAAGCAAGCTGCTGACGATACTTATCATTGCCCAGAATATCTTGTCTTTCACGTCCGAGCCCAGAATGCAGGCCTTCTTCTCACTGGCCGCGGCCATGACATCTTGGTCGAGTCCTTCGAGCTTCTGGCTCCCAACGAGAACGTCATGCGTTGCGATGGCCGCCTCATCCGAGAGTTCCCGGACAGCGCGGCCACGATTCCCCGCACTCAGTTGTTTGACTCGGACATTTCCAGCGAGTTGATCGCCAGGCTTTGCATCCTAGAGCTCGAAGAATGCCCGCTTGCCCGCCCAAAGTCGAGGAAATCCGGCCAGGACCACGATGAAGTCCGCGACACCGCCTCTCCCTTTCTCGTCACCGAGATGGTGATGGCCAATGTTGCTGCGCTTGGCCAGAGCGTTGAACCCCAGCGCATCGTCAAGAGAAGCCGGGAGCAGGTGAGCTGGGACTAGGATCGAGTTCCGTTCCATCGATCTCCGACTTGGCTATTGTTGCGCGTGGTCTTGCGCCTGGTTCTGGATCGGGACACCTCCCACGACGGAAACCGGTCTCTGTACAAGGCCCTCCTAACCTTTCATCATGGCTGTATGCTCCAGGAGGCCATCCAACACGGACTAAGTAGCGACCTTCGCTTTGCAATGGGAGCGAAGCTGGTCCGGCGCATTGCCAAACTGGATCCCGCCCCTGGGTTCTCCGGGCAACCCTGGATGCAGCACACACAGGGTGCCATTGAAGCCAACCATGCTGAGCTTGGAAAGAGATGGCGGCAAGCCCAAGTCCAAAACTGCCCGGTCCAGCCAAGCAGCCTTGCAAGCCTTTGCTTCCGAACCGACACCAATCTTCGTCTCGCAGGACTTGAGAAGCATCTGTCATGGATGGCATCACGCCCCAAAGGCTCCCGGAACTCTGCCGGTCCCGGTGACAGCACACAGTTTGAGAGCCTCTCGCCTGGCAGCCTACCCTCTGGATCCTCCTTGGACACTTTTGCTCTCATTGAGTTGGAGTCATGGATCGAGTTACATCTACCGTCCTGGCTTGCCAACCGCTTACGCAACAAACTGGGCGGCCTCGACAAGCCGGAGCATGACATTGAGGCTCTGAAAGCCCTGCTGTCTGTGTATTCATCGAGCGCCAGAAACGCCTACGCCAGCAATCCAGAGGCGCTTTCGGTGATGCACCTGAACATCATGGATCTCTGGGTCAGCGTGGACAGGCTGGCTGGGCAAGCAATTCCCTTGCTGCTGGAGTACGACCCATGTTTCCCGCCAGACCTTCTCCACCCCCTGGTCCTGCCAACTCGGACCCAGTTATCCCGCCTCCAGGCGGTCGAGCTCTACCTTCTCGAGAGAAAACAGTCAACACCGGGCTTGTACCCCCCAGCCTTTGCAAACTTTGGTAAACGCGACTCGTTCGCAGTCCGGTTCTTTGATTCTTCGGGAGAGCACCGGAACCTTCTCGAGGCCATCCAGGCCGAAGCAGGGAGAACGGAAAGGGCAAAGATCCAGGAGCACCAGACCTTGCGCCGCAGGCATGAGGACCTGTCCCTCCGCCTCAATTCAACGCCCCACGAGACAGAATGGGATGACGACAAGGAGAGAGATGTCTGCAAAAGGTGGTGCAACGCTTGCAGTCTGAAGCAACAGATGTCTTCCCTGACGATCAATATTTTCGAGTGGCCTTTGCCTGAGAATGTCACACTTTCCAAGGCAATTGTTTTCGAGATCAGCGTTCCCAAGGTTGTCGAACTCTGGCGCGATGTGACAACAACCCTCTTCCTCACCATCTTCGCAACATCGGGCCACAGGGCGCGATGCGACCGCTTGTGGCAGGCCGTACAGCATTCTGGCCTACGGCCGCACACCGGTCATACGAGCCAAGTTCAGCTTGCATCGACCATCAAGTCTGTCGAGGCGTCCCATTACAAGGCCAAGCACATCATGTCGGTAACTGAAGCAGCCGTTTGCGTGCGGCATCCGTGGTACAACTACGACTACTACCACTGCACCGAGGCGATGCACCACACAGAGGTACTCAAGCCACCTCGTCTCCCCTCTGCTTGTTCTTTTGCAGAACACCAGTCCGGGGGATACCTCAGCGACTGGACACGCGCAACAGCACACACGTCCAACATCGTCATTGCAGCCCAGTCAGAGTGTCCGCAGTCCATGTCGCTCGACGAGTTCCGGGCCTTCGGTCATCTCCGTGCGGACCTGCGGCTCCAATGGGCCAACATCCTCTGCCAGCTCATTATCCCCTCTCTCAACTGGAACCGCGAGGCGACGTATCTTGCCGTCCTGCAAGCTTGTCTCGAAGCCGGGCCCCCGAGCAGCGACAACTCGGTCCTGCGAGAGGCCCATGCTGATATTCTCGATGATGACTTTGTGGATAAGCTGGTGTCCGCGCTCACCGATGCTCTCGTTCGATTCCGCGAAAACTGGCAGAACAATCATGCCGTGAGCCTCTTGGCATGTGTCGCGGCCCGGGTCTTGACTTTGACAACCTCCCGCCTGCCCATCGAGTCCCTGCTGGGGTTCCTTGCCAACGTCAGGGAGGTGACCCTTGGATGGGCGCGGCAGTTGGTTGACAAAACCGCGCATGGCAACACGCAGGAGGAGCGAGATGGGCTGGGGCAGCAGGCCCTGATGGCGGCATTGACGTGCGTGTCCACCTTCGACGTCGACTCGGAGCTCATGGAGACAATCGTGCGCTCCCATGACGGCCTCGCCTGTCTCGTCGAAGGGGCCGCCATTGCCCACGACCATGCACCGGCAGTAGGCAGCAAGTCCAGCCCGACTTTGCGCTTCTTGACGCGCCGATGGCAAGGGGTTATGCACAAGGCTATGCGCTTCTTCAAGGATGAGGTTGTTGGGAAGAACAACGCTGGGTTTCACTCCGCTATCCGGCGCTTTTGGGCCGATTACACCCCTGCTGCTACAAAATGGGCAACCCAGCAGGGAAGAAAGGAGCATATCCTTGATGCGCTCATGGACCGAGGGGACGACGCGGCCACCAGCATCACGTTCAACGTTCTCGAGGGCAGAATTCTGGTCAACGGCTATCCCTTGTCCCGCCTCCCACGGGAGTATGAAGAACACGGGACGTACACTCAACTCTTCGGCACCCAGGTTCTGCAAGTCATGCCGTCAACCCGTCCGCAAATGGTGTTCTCGGCTTGTCGCAGGCAGCAGGGCTGGATCGTGCACTTCGCCATGGTGGATTCTGGGCTGGTCATCCGGGCCGTGTACCAGGAGGATGCAACCCACCCCGACAAGACTTCCGAGGAAGAAGTCTGGGAGTTTGTTCCATCCCGGACGCTGGCAGGGGATGTCCCCAATTCTTTCGTCAGGCGCTATTCGCACTGGCTCAACATTGCCACTGGCAACATCGAGTTCCGCCCTGCGACGACACCCTGGGTGTCCTCCCCGGACAACTGGATCCTCACCCGAGACGCCGAGCGTAAATCTCTCTCGCGGGCCGGATGCTACCTGGTCGACCCGCACAGCGCGACAGCAACAGTTCTGTCATCCATTTTGCAGCCGATCGCAGTGCTGGGGAACATTGACATTGTTTCACACCCAGCCCACAAAATGGTGGTCGTCGACCTTCCGAGGTACCTCCTTTCATTCACTCTGGTCGAAGGTGAGACCAGCATCCGGTCCAAGCACTACTCCAGCATGCGAATCGACGCGGACCAGAACATCGGCGCGCTTTTCGGACTCAACAACAAGCTTGTCCTGGTGCAAGAAGGTGTTTCGACGCACTGCAGTCCGCGTAGAATAGTGCTCATTCCCCATGGCTCGCCCTCCACCCGACTGGACTCCGACCGTATAAGCGTCAGTATCGACTTCTGCCAGGAGAGCCATGTCAAGCACGACACCTTCTCGATCGACGTGAGACTTGGTCTTTTGACGAGCGGCGGATCACTGCCCAGCAAGGTGTATCTCTGCCTGCTGCACGCTCTCACATCCCACTGTCTTCCTGACCCCCTGACTGGGAGGACCGGGACTGAGGAGGCGTTGCGGATGCTGCGGTCTGCCGCCATCCGGTCGTTCCAAAGGCTCGAGAGCAGATCGTACGACTTGCTTTGCAGGATCGCCGAACTCTCCCCGCAACGAAAGTACTACCCCCGGCATCTTCACAACATGGAGCAGGTCAAGTGGCGCAAGACACTCCCCGTTCTGTCTCAGCATGACGAATTCTGGCCCATGGTCGAGGAGATCCTGGCACACGCGCGGGACTGCGAGGTTCTGTATACGACCAACGGGGAGCATGCCGTTCCCCAGAACTTTTCTTCTCTCGACCGGTCTGCCCTCGCTTTGGTTCGGCGGGCAAAGATTCGAAACGCGAGCTTCCAGGTCTCCGAGTTTGGAGCGGAGAACCATACGACAGAACTCGACTGCCGCTACTCGGGGCGTGGGCGGGACTCCATGCGGTTTACCCGCGCAAAGAGGGTAGTTCGCAGCATTATTTCGGGCTCTCAGCAGCTCTTGGACGGCATTTCTGTCCATCGCCTGCGGCAGGTCATTTTGGAAACCACCGGAACAGCTTTCCCGGGGCGCCCTTCCGTGGACTTCAGCTTCAAGCTCGCGGACCTCGAGCTCTGCCAGACTGCATTTAGGGGATTGTGGTGCCGGCTGCACACGGATCTGGCCGCAGGGTACGATAAAATCAAGATTGCGTTCTTCATCTCATCGTTGCTCTACGCCGACTCCGCCAGCTGGGACTTGATTCAGGCGCTGATGGCCATCACCAATGTCCCCGGCAAGTTTAAACGCGAAATCCGGCCCCCCCACGAAGCCAGCTTCGACCTGGGCTACGACATCGCAACGATGAGAAGCCGGGTAGACAGGATCATCAAGACACGTCTGTACCGCTTCTATCGATGTCCCGAGGCCAACCTGCCGCAGAACGGCAATGAGTCAAGGAGTGCCTGGGCTACCCGGCGTAATCATGCCTGGCAATGCCGGTCCAACGCAGCCGCAAATGACTTTGCCTCGGAGCTCGAAGTACAGTGGCACAAGGGGTGGACGGTCTCGATGCCTGCGAGGTCCGGAAACGCATACACCTCTTACATGGACGTCTCCGCCACCATGTCCGATGTTCGCAACGCCGTGAGCCTTGCTCGGCGGACCAAGCTGTTCATGGACTACCTTGACACCTTTGTTGGGGAGCTGGGAAGCATGGGCGTGTCTTCAGCCACTGAATTCAACCACGACAGTCTGGCCCTGGGCACCTCGGACGCGTCCATGACGCTGGAGCAGAATACTGCCCCGCTGGGATTTGTGCAGTCGAGTTCTCTGTTTGCCAAAGCGGCACCCCAGACGCAGCGGCCAGAACCGAGGGATTTCACCAACCTCTGCGACAAAGCGGCGCGCGCGGTCGGGGAAAGTGGCCCCTTGACGGGCCTTCTGGACCGGCTTTCGCGCCTCTGCGACGGAAGACCATACCAGCTGGGCTACATCGACGAGCTCCAGTTCAGTTCCGACATTGCGAACGAGGGGCGCCATCTACTCAAGAGCGGCATGAGTCTTGAGAAGATGTTTGAGGGGTACCTGATCGAGTGTCAGCAGACAGCAGAGGAGATTCACAGAGCCATTGACAAAGTCATCACCGGAGACTCTGCCACCGAGAGGATCTGCCGGTCCGCTAGCCTGTACCCTCGCATTTCCCCCTTCTTTCTCTTCCAGCGTCTCACTAGGGTCTTCTGGAAAGAGCTCCCGCAGGATTGGCGGGAATGTCTAGTCAACTACGGCCTTTCCCTGGCCTACCTCCAGCGCGCCGAGCGCCTTGTCAATGCCAGCCGGCGACCTGATCGGCGTGCGGACCTGCTCAAGGAACTCCAGAACATGGGCAGTCACGGGCGCGAGGACGGCGACCCCATGACCTTCCCCGAGAGTCTTCTTCTCGAGCTGGAGCAAGGCATTCTCATCCGTCCCGTCCAGCAGGAGACCGCGGCCAAGATGCGGGAGCCCCCGCGGGGCAACAACTGCGTCATGCAACTGAATATGGGCGAGGGCAAGTCGTCCGTCATTGTTCCCACTGTCTCCGTGTCGCACGCAGACGGGAAAACGCTCGCCCGGGTTGTTGCCGCGAAGCCCCAGTCGAAGCAGATGATGCACACGCTCATTGCCACGCTGGGCGGGCTCATCAACCGCCGCGTGTTCTACCTGCCCATCTCGAGAGCGGTTCGTCTGAGCGCGTCTGGCGTCCAGGTTGTTCAGCGGATGCTCAAAGCGTGCAAGGAGGAAGGGGGAGTGCTGCTTGTCCAGCCCGAGCATCTGCTGTCGTTCAAGTTAATGGCCCTGGAGAGCATTTGGTCGGAGGCCGAGGGGGCACAGCTCTTGGGTCAGCAGATCCTCACCACCTACCGCAACTTCGAGGCAGAGTCCCGTGACATTGTGGACGAGAGCGATGAGAATTTCAGTGTCAAGTTCGAGCTCATCTACACCATGGGCACCCAGAAACCCATTGACATGAGCCCGGACCGGTGGACCATCATCCAGGAGCTGATGCATGTGGTCCTCGAGGTTGCTGGACGGTTGGCAAATGGCCCTCGGGAGACGAGGGTCAGAGGGCTGCTCCTTGAGGAGGATCAAGCGAGCGGCCGTTTCCCAACAATCCGCGTCTTGGAGGAGGCAGCCGGCCAATCCTTGATCACTGCGATTGCTGAGCAAATCTGCCGCACCGGGCTCCGGGGCTTTCCAATCCAGCATCAGTCGAGGCAGATGCGGAAGGCCGTGCTGAAGTACATTCTCGCCCCGACCTTGAGTCTTGACCAAGTCACGGCAGTCGAGGAGGCCAGCAGCGGCTTCTTCAACGAACCGGCGACAAAGAACGCTCTCCTCCTTCTCCGCGGCCTGCTTGCGGCCGGCGTCCTCCGCTTCGCCCTTGGCCAGAAGCGTTTCCGTGTCAACTACGGCCTCGCCCCTGACCGCCACCCGCCGACCATGCTGGCGGTTCCCTACCGGGCGAAAGACTCCCCTGCTCCGCGATCCGAGTTCAGCCACCCTGACGTCGTCATTGTCCTCACCTGCCTCAGCTACTATTACCAGGGACTCTCCGATGGCGAACTGCGCACTTGTTTGGAGAACCTGAGCCGTTCAGACCAGGCAGAGCAGGAGTACAGTAGATGGGCCAGTGCCTCGCCGGGGTTGCTGCCCTCGCTCGGGCACTTCTCGGGAGTCAACCTCAAGGACAGCGCTGTCTACAAGAAGAGCGTCTTCCCGGCGTTGCGGTACGCCAAACCTGCCGTGGACTTCTACATTGCCACTGTCGTCTTCCCCAAGGAGATGCGCGAGTTCCCTTGGAAGCTGTCGGCATCCGGCTGGGATCTTGGCAAAAAGAAAAATCACCCCCTAACGGGTTTCAGCGGGACAACCGACTCGAAGTACGTCCTTCCTTTGTCGGTTGAGGCGTTGGATCTGCCGGAGCAGCGGCACACCAACTCGGCTGTTCTGGCTTGTCTCCTTGGCGAGGAGAACAATGTCTTGGAGCTCGGGGGCGGCCAAGACCACGTGTCTGCTCTGACGGTGGACATGTTGCTCAACGCTGTTACCAGCTCGACTCCGGAGATGCGTGTGATTCTTGATGTCGGCGCACAGATCATTGAGCTCAGCAACTTGGAGGTTGCGACGCGCTGGCTTGGAATGGTGCCTGCCCAGGAGGCGGACGCAGTGATTTTCTTCAACGATCACGATGAGTTGTCAGTCTTGACACGCAACGGCATGGTCGACTCGTTCCTCACGTCGCCGTTCGCCACGCAGACCGATCGTTGTCTTGTTTTCTTGGACCAGGCGCACACCAGGGGAACGGATCTGAAGTTGCCGGACGCGTATCGTGCCGCGGTCACCCTCGGCCCGGGAGTCACAAAGGACACTCTTGTGCAAGGTACGTCGCAACTCACGGCGTCTTGTTGGGGTGCTCGCAACTCGCTAACCATTCTCTTCTCCTTAGCTTGCATGCGGATGCGCAAACTCGGCCACGGACAGTCGGTCACCTTCTGTGCCTCTCCCGAGATGCAGAAGCGTATTCGGAATCTCGCCGAGGTGGACGCTGTTCGCCCGCTCGCTGTCACCGATATCCTGGTGTGTTCCATCGCCGAGACCTGGGACGATGCCAATCGGAGCCTCCCGCTCTGGGCCACGCAGGGCATCCGGCATCAACATCAAGAAGTTGTCTGGGACCGTGCAGACGGGGCGGGGAGTCTCTCACGGAAGGACGTTCAGGAGTATCTCGAGGATGAGGCCCAGTCCCTGGTGCAACGGTTCCGGCCCGACACGGGGAATTCTGATGGCAGCACCTGTCAGAGGCTTAGCTACAAGCTCAGCAAAGCCGCTGAGCTGAAGTCCCGGAGCACGCAAATCGCCCAGATCAGGACGAAATGCGTCGAGTTTGGCCTCGCTAACCTGGACTCGATGGGCTCGCTTCAAGAAGAACAGGAGCGCGAGCTCGCCCCCGAAAGGGAACGCGAGCACCAGGTCGAGCGTCCCCCGGCGCAGGAGCCCGCGCCCCACGCCCTGCACCCAGCCGTCCGCAGGTTCGCGTCAGAGGGCATCATGCCACTCAACAGCCCAGCCTTCCTCCCCGCCTTCCAATCCCTGTCCTCCACCAGCGCAGCGGCCCTCTTCCCCCTCGCCAGCTTCCCCAGCAAGCTCCTTGTCACCGCCGACTTCGCGCGCACCATCAAATCTCTCGGCATCTCCTCGAACCTCGACGCCTACCAGCGTCCCGTCCAATGGCTGCTCACCCACCAACCCCTCGATACCAACACCCCTCCCGTGATGGTAGTCATCAGCGCCTTCGAGGCCAACGCCCTCAAACCTCTCCTCCTTTCCACCGTTCCGAGCAATCACACAGTCTATCTGCGCGCTTACCTCCCCCGCACAAGCCTCTCCTTCCGCACCCTCGAAGACCTCACCATCTACACCATCCCGGCCCTTCCCTCCCCCAACCCCCCCCTCCCTTCAATCCTCATCACCCAACTCAACCTCTTCGCCGGCCAACTCTACCTCCGCTCCCACGCTGCCTACATCCTCATGTGCCAGTACCTCGGTCTCGCACACCGCGCGAACGAAGGTGACGCAGATGTTGCCGCGGACGGGTTTGTCGGGAGGAAAGGGGGGGAAGGGTACGAGGGGTGTGAGTTTGCGGAGGGTCCGCAGGGAGGCAGTCCGGTGGGGTTTTTGGCGGTGCTGGTGAAGAGGCTTAGGAGGGATTGTGTGGATGTGGAGAGGACGCATTTGGGGAGGGTGCTTGCGGGGGAGATTTTGACGGGGAGGGATTTTGAGGAGGAGGAGGGGGATGTGGAGATGACGGATGCCTGAAGGTTGTTGGGGTTGTGAGAGCCGAGAACACATACATTGTGACAACTGTGGCAATGCAATTAACATCCCCCTGTTCAGCTGCAAACCAGTGCTTCCCATCTATCTGACTACGATCTCCGTTGTGCAAAGTGGCTATTGGATCTCCAATACTAGGCGGCTTAGCCAGCTTTTTGGCGACGCTAGATCGGGAACTGCATCATTCGGCCGACACTCGACGCATGTTGTTGAACCTTAACGTCGAAATTTTCACCATACAAATGACGCCAAATCACGACATCCGGCGCTTATAAAACCTCAAGACCATGACGTCTGATACGCTGGTTCCGCAGTCTTGGCTCCAGTCTGAAGGGTGCAAACATCCACACTTACAACAGGGATCCGCGGTCTCGACCCATTGCTCACTCTCAACTTCCCTTTTGCTGTCAACGTTCCGTGAGTCGTGGAGCAGCAACCGCCATACCCCTGTCGGCGAAGAACAGACCGGACGAACAGTCGCACATCATAAAGCATCTGGAAGCTTGCGACTTGCCATCCGACCTGGTATTATTTGTGCCTGCATACTATTCACCACTTTTTGCCCAGCGCTCCAACGCCTCATACCACAAGCGACGGTCTAGACTCTGAACCACCATGTTTCGGTTCAGGGGATCCCAGGAGAGCCCCGAGGGTGCCAAAGGAGTGGGCTCCAAGAGCGAGATTCCCCTTTCTGAGTCTGAGGGCCATTATGACGATGACCAAGTTGGTGAGAACTTGAACCTGACCCATGCATGTGTAGGTGGTGTTGCCGTACTGACTGCGTCGTTGCCAGGACATCTCCAGCAAGCACAGGATGCCAAGCGGCAGATTGGCGTCGTGTCGGCCACCTTCTTGATTGTCAACCGCGTCATTGGCACCGGCATCTTTGCGACTCCCGGCGCCATTCTGTCGCTGTCCGGCAGCGTTGGCCTTTCATTATTCATGTGGGTGGCCGGCATGCTCATCGCGGGCGCTGGCACGGCTGTCTACATGGAGTTCGGGACGGCCATCCCGAAGAACGGAGGAGAGAAGAACTACCTCGAGTATGTTTTCCGGAAGCCCAAGTTCCTCACGACCGGCCTCTACACAGGCTACGTGGTGCTGCTGGGATGGGCAAGCGGTAACTCGGTCATTTTTGGGTATGTCTTCCACTCCCTTTCCAAGTCTGTCCATCTAGTAGTACCGTGCTGACAAGGGTTTGTGTCGGACGATAGCGAGTACATACTCCACGCAGCCCAAGTAGAAGTCGGCCGGTGGAACCAGCGCGGCGTTGGTCTTGCCTGCATCACCGTCGCGTTCCTAATCAACGGCACGGCTGTCAAATGGGGCCTCCGCCTGCAGAACGTCTTGGGAACCATCAAGGTCATCATCATTCTGATCATTGTCGTCGCTGGATGGGTTGCCCTGGCCGGCCACCTCAAACTCCCCGAGGACCAGCGGCCACACAACTTCACCAACGCGTTTGAGGGGACAACGGGGAGCGCCTACGGTGTTGTGACGGCGCTATACAACGTCATCTGGAGCTACGTCGGATACAGCAACGCCAACTACGCCCTTAGCGAGACCAGGAACCCCGTGCGCACCCTCAAGATTGCCGCCCCTTTGGCCATCGGCGTCATTTCGGTTCTTTACATGTTTGTCAACATCGCCTATTTTGCCGCAGTTCCCAAGGCGGAAATCATGGCAGCCCGACGGCTCGTCGCGGCCTCGCTCTTCCGGAACGTGTTCGGCGGCGCGGCCGAGCGTGCCCTCTCGGTCTTTGTTGCCCTCTCGGCTTTTGGAAACGTCCTGAGCGTCATCTTTTCCCAGGGCCGGCTGGTGCAGGAACTCGGCCGTGAGGGTGTCCTCCCCTTTTCCAGCTTCTGGGCTAGCAATCGGCCGTTCAACGCCCCGACCTCCGGCCTCTTTGCCCACTGGGTTGTTTCTGTCATCATTATGCTTGCACCGCCCCCTGGTGATGCCTATGACTTCATTCTAAAGTAAGAGAATACTCCGCCCTGAATGCCTCAACAGTGCAGTGGACTGATGTTGACCCTCCAGCCTCATCTCATATCCCCTCGCCATCGTGAACGCCTTTGTGGCGGCAGGTCTGATTTACCTGTATCTCAACCGGAAGGCGTGGAACTGGAACCCCCCCATCAGCGCCACGCTACCTGTCGTCGTCTTCTTTTTTCTTAGCAACATCTACCTTGTTATTGCACCGTTTGTGCCGCCTGAGGATGGGCAGAACGTTTACAAGACATTGCCGTACTGGATTCACTGCGTTGTCGGCTTTGGAATCATCCTTGCAGGAGGCGTTTATTGGCTTGTCTGGAGCATCATTCTGCCCAAGATTGGCAAATATGAATTGGTCCGGGAAACTGTCATCGACGACATTGACGGCTGGGAGCGCAATGTCTTTTTCAAGCGGCCCCTCGGGGGGTCACGGAGTGAGCCGGCTATATCCGGGTCTCTGTAATGTCTGATGATTAAGGAAAAGGGGGGTTTTATCTTTGCTTTTTTTACTTTGTTTTCAAGTTTATACCCCCTATGCAATAATACTCGTGCAATAATACAACGCTATTGATTCAAACTGCACGCGTGACAAGCTAAAGTGGCCTGATGTAAAATCATTCCAACACCGAGCACTCTGGTGCTTGTAACATACTTTACAGCCCCCTAGCGGGTAATGGAAAGGAAGCTTCTTCGCTGAACTCGTCCCATGCCATAAGAAATACCCCCCGGATATCCGAATTTTGAAGGAGTTTACAATCGGTTTTATGCCCCTTTTTTCCCCAACCTGTCATTTGGCACGCCTTTGAGGTATCAGTAGTCGCCCCTTGCAGCTCAGAATGCAGGCAGACTTACCGTGTCGCAGTACCAAAACATCGAGCACCTGCCACACTTCAGGGATAGGCTATGTCGCTTGTATCCATGGGATGTCCTGATCCCATTGGTTGTTGTTGAGAACTGACGGATCTTGTCGCTCAGAGAGAGAAGATTCTGAATGGAGACAGGAAGGATCTGGATAGTTAACACGTTAGTAATATAACCTGCAAGGTAAGGAACTTGAATATTCCGCACATTGATGGTTGTTATGTCCTCTTGGCGAATGCCTGGCTTAGAGAATGCATGACACTGTGTATACAAGATGACAACTGTATGACTAGCTTTGACCTGGTTAGGGGACAGTTCGCTTCCTCGATCGACCCTGAGTGTAAAAGAACATAGGGACTTTCTGGTTGTCAATGTCTTTTAGGTCGAGCTAGAGGGGGAGCATGCCGATGTCCACAATCTCGGCTAGAAAGCACCAGTGCCGCCACCGCAAGACACGATTGCCAACCAGTCTGTAGTAGTCTAGATTGACATTGTGCTCACGAGGGAGTTCTAGGAAACTGGGAAACACGGCGCGGTCGCGGAGATCGGTAAACTGCTTGTGGAATCCCGGGCTTGACCTCCTCTACAACCACCCTTCAAGGACAGTCAGGGAGATGTTAGCAGCGACGTCTGCCACCCCTGTTTTCTATCTTATGGACAGGCTGTGGAGCTTATACTTTGAGGGGTTGCGCGCTATGTACCCGTGGTCCATGACTTGAGTGCAGTCGTCTCCCTGTACAGCCCACCCCTCGAGTGCCCTCTCAGCAAAGATGCGCCATCTTGTTAAATCGCCGTTTATGATTGCTATCTGGGCGGCATCAAAATACGGCCAGGGTGGAACACTGTTATTCGGCCCCTGTTCGTTGTAGAGCCGGATTTGCAGCTCGACATGTCGGAGCATCTCAAGAGGGGCCAACAAGATTGTGTTTATTCCGCCTTGGTCAACGGCCCTTTCTAGCTCCAGAATCTCGTTCAATCTTCTGTCGCTCTCGTCGCTTTCCTTGCTGGGCAGGCTGCACAGATAGCATGAGCAGCTGAAGCCGAATTTGGATCGCAGAGCCTCTTGTCGGGCGTTGCGATTCTTGAGCTAGCTAAGGTAGGTGATAGTGATCTCTTCCCAAGCCCCAATGTCTTTTAGAGCATGAACTGTGTGCCTGTTGATGTTTTGGTTCCAGCTCTTCTGCGCGTTATTGTCGCAGGCGTGGTTGATGCGGCAGGCCTTTAGAAAGATGCCCACGCTAACTCCTCTCTCGTCAATGGGAAGAGCCACGGTGCGGAGAATGGCCAGGTACTGCTCTGCGGTGGTTTGGAGGGGATAGATTGACTGCAACGAAAGGAATCCTTGTCATTGTTCATCGTTCAGGCCCTCGACCAAGCTCAGGAGGATGGTGTTGATGTCATCGAGGTCGGAAACTCCTGACTGTACCATACACCCGACCTGACGATCCTTGACAGCACCCCCGAAACCCGACAGCAACAACGGACCGAACTCAAAGGTCATCCGGAAGCGGGTTCGACATGATGTCCACCCCATGCAGCTCGGACCGGTGGGCATGCAGCGCAGACAAGGTCTCGAACTCGGCTGTGCACTGCTCGCAACGGAGGTCCGACTGGGAAGCACAAATCAACCGTCAGCCAATCTCCATGGCAGCGCCAAAAGGGCTCGAGACAAGTACAAAGGAAGAAGAATTAGAAAAGGAAGGAAGCACTCACCTCCCTCACAAACGGCCGCTCAAGCGGAAACTCGCGCTGCTCGGTGAGCACCACAAAAAAAGCGCTCTCCGCCCCCGGGTCTTGCATACCAGCAATCTGGAGCAAGGCCTGCTCTCCCTCGGCGGCAAACCCCAGTACCTCGCGCCGCAGCGCGGCAAAGCCAGGTGGGGCCTGCTCCGGCAGTTCCACGGCGAGATCGACGTGCCGCTGCCCAAAGACCATGACAAACGCGTAGGCGACGTAACCGTAGGCGGAGCGGTCCTGGCCGCGGCGGTGCGGGATGAAGAGGCGCACTGCTTCCAGGGACGCCGGGTCCGGGTTGGAGGCGGCGAGCCTGGCGCGGAAAAAGGTGGATTGCGGGTCGAGTAGCGGGGTGGAGGCGGAGGTGCCGCCCCGGCCCCGGAAGAGGTGGGGCGGGAAGAGGTGGGGAGGGATGTGTTCCGTCTCCTGGACGCCGTGGGCGACGAGGAAGCGGTCGAGGACGGCGATGGGCACTTTGAAGCCGCGCAGGAGGGTGATAAGGCCCATTCCGGGAGGCGGGCTGGGCCGAGCCTTTGGCTTTTGGTCAGCGTTGATGGTGTTGGTGATGGTTGGAAAGATGGGTTGAGTTCTCAGCGTGCCTGCTGCCTGGCCCGGGGTGCCAAGGTTTTGGGGGCCGGGACTGGATGGAAGCGGAAAATCAACGAGGAATTGCCAGGAATGCAACGGCTTAATAACCTAGAGTTGCCCCGCAGTTCGGGAACTAGAACCAAAAAGGAAGCCGCCTGTCGGATTGATGACGATGAGGCGCTGTTTGCCATTCAGTCGCATTCACTGCCCCCCATCTACAGCCTCGCGTTTTGGCGGCACAGGCAATGCGTTTCAGCTTGGCTTGGCAGCGCTGGGTTTGCAACATTGAAACCAACAGTTGCATTACCAAAAATAAACCAACCGTGTTCCAAAACTCAGGATTACTAAGGTATTACAGTGTGTAGGTGTCGTGATGTAGGGCTTAGCGCCTTGGTATAGTGGAACTTGGTACCTCTGGTACAAAGCTCACGTGCACTCTTCTTATATATACATAGGCTCTATCAGAGCACTTCTCTTTCTCTAAATAGATCATCCCTTTCTATCTATTCGAACTTGCCCCCTACCCTCCGCTAAGCCTTCTATTAGTGCGACAGTTATAACCCCGGTGCTCTGAACGTCGTACGTAGCTACCCCTATTATACTATAGAAGTGCAATTTTTTCTCTTTCTATTTAGAATACTTTTTTCTATACGTTTTTCCGATCGTATATCGCTAACCCCGCTAGAAATCATTATATTAGCATCTAAGATTACCTCCGTTAAGCTTACAGATCGCGCTAGCTACTCTACGTAGTTCGTATAGTTCTGCTACTAGGCTAAAGATATTTGTAAGGTCTAGAAGTACGTTAACCCTAAGACGACTAGCATTCTAGAGCCTAAGGAGCCCAAGGCTCCTACTATATAGAGCGTCCTAGAGGACTTCTAACAAGTTAACCGTATCTACTATAATATAGCTATAGCGGACTAGAAACGCCAGGACGTAGAAGAACAGACTCCTGAATCTAGGCCAAAGCTCGCGGCGGATCCGACCCCCGAGACGGTACGCGCCTAACTCCTTATCGAACGTAAGGACTATAAAGCGGAGCGTACTAATTAGGACAAGCTTATAGTATATATTGCTACCCTTAACGCCTAGCTTAAGTTAACGGTCGATAGCGGTCTACGGACTACGGCCCTTACTTAGAACTATAGGGAGGGGAAGGTTAGAACCTACGCGCTTATAGTTTCCCTTCGTAAGCTCGTATCTCCTATTAATACCTTGGTCTTAACAACGGTTACCTAGGAATACCGTTAGGTGCTCGAGCGCGCTAGGATTAGTAAGATCGACCCTATAGTCTAGCTCTAAGACTGGACTAGAGCCTACTAGAACGTTTAGGCATATAATATCCTAGACGTTAAGGGTATACTTATAGTAAAAGATTTTCTTAATATACTCTAGGCGAAGATCGCTCTAGACTAGGTAGGCTAGAAGGTAACTAATCTGCTTAAGGTAGATAGTCTAGGCCAACTAGTACCCTCCCTTAACGAATATAGGAGGATATTTACTACTCTAGTTAATAAGGAGATTAGCGTTACCGCTACTAAGGGCCCGAGCCTATTTACTACTTTCCCGACGCTCGGTTAGGGCTAATTAGAGGGTAGCTACGCGCCTAAAGCTAAGACTAGTAGCGGCCCCTTAACTAAGTAGAACCCTTGCCCCTACCGGCCTAATAACAAGTATAGTTAGAAGCCTAATCGCTATTTCACGCTCGAGACTATAGTAACTAGGGTCCCTAGTAAGTTTAGGCAGCTACCTAATATAGAGCGGGCTAAGATCCTTACTTAGCTAAAGGAGCCCCGCTAGAAGAAGGTACGTACTACTATAGTAGAACGTAGTTAGGTCGACAAATCCTCGTTAAGTAGTTCGGTTAGATACCCTAGTTCGATCAACGCTACTATAATTAATCCGTCGATTATAGGACCCTTTAGCGTATTCTCTACTCTCTCCTTTTCTAAGTACCTACTCTTTAAGAGCACTCTAGTTAATAACTATAGTACTATTTACATTGTTAATAGCAAGGATCTGCTCGTCCCTAGCACTTTCGTTAAAGCTAAAGGAAATAAGTACGTAGAGGCTAGCACATCTGCTTGCCCGATTATAGGCACTAGCCGGCGTATTATTAAGAACGTAATCGATAGCCGCTATAGACCTACTACTAAGGACCTAGTATTAGAGAATATAGCTATAGTTAAGGGATTCTATATTAACATTGTCGCTAAGGTAGCTCTATATAAGGTAGGACTCTAGTATCTAGGTTTAGACTGCTCGCTATACTATAGCACGCTCGAGAGGAACACCCTAGTTAAGAAGCTATTATATATATACAATCTCGTCTTCCTTGAATATATTCCTCTTACCCTCTACTTAACGATTCCTAGCTATATCCTAAGGAGCTTCGTAGGGACTATAGTAATTGCATTAACAATAGAAAAAGTGTTTAGGCGCGTAAAGGCTACTACTATATAGCGGTCGAAGGATCTACGGCGCCTAAGAGAGGATTCGGACGCGCTCTAGTACGCTAGATCCAGTCATCTAGGTCCAGAAGCGCTACAGGCACTTGTCTAAAACGTTAGAGGAGTTTAGATCAAGGGTATTACGCGACTTAAGTATACAAGCTACGCTTAAACATATATATACTAAGTAATCTTAAGACGTCCTTTAGATAACGCCTCTATATAACCGTTCTAGAGGATCTTATAGGACCTGTTCGATTACCCTACGAGCTTTGACGGCAAGAACTAGCTTCTTATAATTAAGGACAAGTATAGTAGTAAGCTTTTCGTTTTTTATTTAGTAACTAAGACGTAAGCCAAGCTTTTCAATACGCTATCTACGTTCAAGGCGTAGGTAAGAAGGCAATATAGCCTCTCTATTTATAAGATTCGGTTGGACAACAAGGTAGTAGCAATAGCCTTTAAAGGCTTTACTTATTATAAGATATAGGCGAAGGAGGAAGGCATTGACATTAAGACGTCCCTAACGTATACCTTAGAGCTAAACGGAGGTACTAAGCACGTAGGCTAAGAGATTATTAACAAGGCTATATATATAGTGTGACGGCCGAGTCTAGGACTCGGCCACATCGTTTCTCAAGTGTGTCGGCCAAGTCCAGGACTTGGCCAACACTCTATTTTAGGACATTTGCTTCAGTAGCCGAGTCCCTCTGTAAAAAAGGACGCTAGTCGCTTTAGTAGGCCAAGTCCCTCTGTAATTCAATTACACTATTGACACGGTTCATTTTAGTACCCCTATACTATACTCCTACTACGCCTATTTTAGATACTTATATCTAGACCCGCTAGGATATAAGCATCTAAAATCCACCTACTATTTTGGATGCTTGTATCTAGACCTAAGCTAACGATGCTATATATAGACTATAACTATATAGTACCTAGACCCTGTCTCTATTTTAGATGCTTGTATCTAGAGCCCCTCTTAATTAACTATATAACTACCCCCTCTATACCCTAAAAGAATTTCCATTTGTAGATTTAGTTATTTGCACTAAGGCAAAATATTTTAGATGCTTGTATCTAGAACCCGATCTAGACCCTGCTTCAATTGACGATGTAGTCCTCCCCCCCTTCGATTTTAGATGCTTGTATCTAGAACCCGATCTAGACCCTGCTTTAATTGACAATATAGTCCCCCCCCCCCTTTAATTTTAGATGCTTGTATCTAGACCCTAACCTAGATCCTAACCTAGATCCTGACGATATAGTACCCCCCCCCTCTATTTTAGATGCTCGTATCCAGACCCTAAGCTAGAACCGCCTACTATTTTAGATACTTATATCTAGACCCTAATCTAGACCTAAGCTAACGATGCTATATACAGACCATAACGCTACAATACCTAGACAGCGCCTACTATTTTAGATGCTTGTATCTAGAGCCGGGCTAACGATGCTATATATAGACTATGACTATATAGTACCTAGACCCTGTCTCTATTTTGGATGCTTGTATCTAGAGCTAGGCTGACGATGCTATATATAGACTACGACTATATAGTACCTAGACCCTGTCTCTATTTTAGATACTTGCATCTAGAGCCTAAGCTAACGATACTATATATAGACCCTAACGATATAGTACCTAGACCCTGTCTCTATTTTAGATGCTTGTATCTAGAGCCTAAGCTAACAATGCTATATATAGACTATAACTATATAGTACCTAGACCCTGTCTCTATTTTAGATGCTTGTATCTAGAGCCCCTCTTAATTAACTATATAACTACCCCCTCTATACCCTAAAAGAATTTCCATTTGTAGATTTAGTTATTTGCACTAAGGCAAAATATTTTAGATGCTTGTATCTAGAACTATAACATTTCTTAGGAGGATACTTATATATAGACCCGACTTAGTTAAGGGTGCTTATATCTAGACCTCTACTAACGATGCTTGTATATAGACCCTACCTCTATTTTAGATACTCGTATCTAGACCCGACCTAACGATGCTTATATCCAGAGCCTGTTTCAATTAACAATGCTAGCCTACCCTGTCTCTATTTTAGATACTTGTATCCAGACCCTATCTTAACTCACTATATAGCCCGCCTCTATTTTAGATACTTGCATCCAGACCTAAGGTAACGATGCTTATATATAAACCTTGCCTCTATTTTGGATGCTTGTATCTAGACTCGAGGTAACAATGCTTGTATATAGACCCTACCTCTATTTTAGATGCTTATATCCTAACCTAACCTAACGATACTAGTATCTAGACCTAACCTAACTATACTAGTATCTAGACCTAAGGTAACGATACTCTTATCTAGACCTAAGCTAACGATGCTATATCCTAACCTAAGGTAACGATACTAGTATATAGACCTAAGTAGACGATACTTGTATATAGACCCTAACTTAATTTTAAATACTTATATCTAGACCCTGTCTTAATTCACTATATATCTACCCTATTAGTACCCTCTAAAAATCTCTATAGTATAGATTTGTTTATTTATACTAAGTTAAAATATTTTAGATACTTATATCCTAGATCTACTACATTTCTAAGGAGGATACTCCTATCTATACCTATTGCGATGACTCTATAGGTGTCACGGGTCTAGCCGTAACATATGGCCGTATGGCCATTGTGGAGCGGTTGTGCGATGTGGGGCCTGCAGAGCCTGTAGCGCGTATGTGGAGCCCGCCGTAGGGCATATCCCCGGCGGGCTACACCTACTATCTTAAGTTCCTTGTACAACTATATTGAATATATACGTACCCTAACATTGGGCATTTACTACCTGTGATAGTTGGTTGTACCTTCTGTTCGTGTGCGTAGACCTTCGTCGATTGATTACGACGAATTTGCGTTACGCGAGCTAACCGAAATCGCAATTCGACTACCCTGAACCTAAGAAACTAACAAGATAGTCAGTCCTGAAACGACAAGATAGTCCGATACCCGAGCCTAAAAACCCGAACCTAAGAAACCGAACCCCTAAACCTAAGAAACCGAACCCCTGAACCTAAGAACCTAAACCTAAGAAACCTAAATAGAGAAGATAACAAGCACTATAGACGTTAACGTAAGCTCTATAGCCTAAGTGCCT
>MU853437.1:41140-59722 GCA_033297235.1 Trichocladium antarcticum | reverse complement strand
TTTAGATGCTTGTATCTAGACCCCGACCCTAACCCCGCTTTAATTAACAATATAGTACCGCCCCCCCTCCATTTTAGATGCTCGTATCCAGACCCCGAGCTAGAACCGCCTACTATTTTAGATACTCGTATCTAGACCCTGATCTAGACCCGAGCTAACGATACCATATCCAGACTACAACGCTACAATACCTAGACGGCGCCTACTATTTTAGATACTTGTATCCAGACCCGAGCTAACGATACTATATACAGACCACGACTATATAGTACCTAGACCCCGTCTCTATTTTAGATACTCGTATCCAGAGCCTAAGCTAACGATACTATATACAGACCCTAACGATATAGTACCTAGACCCCGTCTCTATTTTAGATGCTCGCATCCAGAGCCGGGCTGACGATGCTATATATAGACCCCAACGATACAGTACCTAGACCCCGACTCTATTTTAGATACTTGCATCTAGAGCCCCTCTTAATTAACTATATAACTACCCCCTCTATACCCTAAAAAAATTTCCGTTTATAGATTTAGTTATTTACACTAAGGCAAAATATTTTAGATGCTCGTATCCAGAACTACAACATTTCTCAGGAGGATACTCGTATATAGACCCGACTTAGTTAAGGGTACTTACATCTAGACCTCTACTAACGATGCTCGTATATAGACCCTGCCTCTATTTTAGATACTCGCATCCAGACCCGACCTGACGATGCTTATATCTAGAGCCTGTTTCAATTGACAATGCTAGCCTACCCTATCTCTATTTTAGATACTTATATCCAGACCCTGTCTCAACTCACTATATAGCCCGCCTCTATTTTGGATACTCGTATCTAGACCTAAGGTGACGATACTCGTATATAAACCTCGCCTCTATTTTGGATGCTCGTATCCAGACTTAAGGTAACGATACTCGCATATAGACCCTACCTCTATTTTAGATACTTACATCCTAACCCAACCTAACGATACTAGTATCTAGACCTAACCTGACTATACTAGTATCTAGACCTAAGGTAACGATACTCTTATCCAGACCTGAGCTAACGATGCTATATCCTAACCTAAGGTGACGATGCTAGTATATAGACCTAAGCAGACGATACTTATATACAGACCCTGACTTAATTTTGGATACTTGTATCTAGACCCTGTCTCAATTCACTATATATCTACCCTATTAGTACCCCCTAAAAATTTCCATGTTATAGATTTGTTTATTTGCACTAAGTTAAAATATTTTGGATACTCGCATCCTAGATCTGCTACATTTCTAAGGAGGATACTCCTATCTATACCTATTGCGATGACTCTATAGGCGTAGTAGAGTTTTAGTAGTCGGGGCCTATAATGTGAGTAGCACACTCAACCCTATGCCGACGTTGCTGATAGCGACACCTATATATAGGAGGTTCTTCAGCTAGAACTTAACGGTCGACTTGACCTCGGTAATCTTGCTACTAAGGTCGTCGGCGTACGAGACTAGGGTAGGGAGCTTAACCATCGACTTAACCTCGGTGATCTTACTACTAAGGTTGTTAGTGTACGAGACTAGGGTAGGGACCTTGCTAGCTATAGATAGAAAGAAGAGTTAGCTGCTACTGTTAGGTACGTATATTCGGGGGATCTGCTTGATTAGGGTCTTAGAGGCGACGAAGGCTTCGTACTTACAGGTAAGCTTCTTGTTCTTATTAAGCTTCTTTAGATCGTCGGCGCTTATAGCATCGATACTACTGTACTTTGTACGATCGATATCGAACTAGTCACTAAGAATGTAGATGCTTATGTTCGGGCGGGGAACAGTGGGCAGCTTGATGGTACTAGAGAAACGCTTGTTACACTAGGGGTTATAGTTCTTGAGGCTTATCGATATCGAACTGCTCACTAAGAATGCAGATGCTTATGTTCGGGCAGGGAACAGTAGGCAGCTTGCTTCTCCAGAGCATCGCTTGTCACGCTAGGGGTTATAGCTCTTAAGGCCGATCTTAAGGAAGTTACGCCTCTTAGTGTTGTTACTATAGTCTCGGGCGGGGAACGGTTAGTAGCTTAACGGTACTAGAGAATCGTATATTACGCTAGGGGTTATAGCTCTTAAGGGCGATCTAGAGGAAGCTACGCCTCTTAGTGTTATTACTATAGTCCAGGACCTTAGCTACGTTCTGGCGCACACCGGCTGCAAGAGGGTCAGTTTACGGTCACGCTGGGGTTATAGGCCTCTTAGTGTTATTGCTATAGTCCAGGACCTCAGCTACGTTCTGGCGCACACCGGCTGCGAGAGGGCCAGTTTGGGATCACCTAGGGTCATAGTTCTTAAGGCTGATCTAGAGCCTTTGCGGGTATTAGCTATTGTCTTAGCCAGGGAATAGTTAGTAGCTTAACGGTACTAGAGAGACCCTTGTTACGCTAGGGGTTATAGTTCTTAAGGACGGTCCCTTGGAACTTACGCCTCTTGGTATTGTTACTATAGTCAAGGACCTTAGCTACGTTCTAGCGTACACTAGCTACGAGAGGGCCAGTTTAGGATCACGCTAGGGTTATAGTTCTTAAGGCTGATCTAGAGCCTTTGCAGGTATTAGCTGTTAACTCGGCTTAGGAACAGTTAGTAGCTTGACAGTGCTAGAGAAACCCTTGTTACGCTAGGGGTTATAGTTCTTAAGAACGGTCCCTAGGAACTTACGCCTCTTGGTATTGTTACTATAGTCAAGGACCTCAGCTACGTTCTAGCGCATACCGGCTACAAGAGGGCCAGTTTAGGATCACGCTAGGGTTATAGTTCTTAAGGCCGATCTAGAGCCTTTGTAGGTATTAGCTATTATCTCGGCTTAGGAACAGTTAGTAGCTTAACAGTACTAGAGAAACCCTTGTTACGCTAGGGGTTATAGTTCTTAAGGACAGTCCCTAGGAACTTACACCTCTTAGTGTTATTGCTATAGTCAAGGATCTCAGCCACATTCTAGCATATACTAGCTGCGAGAGGGTCAGTATAGGCATTGAGATTACGTAGATAGAGGTCGTTATTACGTACCGACGGTAGCCTCAAATAACAATATTACCGTCTTAATTAAAGGTGCTTATATCTAGACCGCTTAGGATACAAGCATCCAAAATCAACCCTCTATTTTGGATACGAGCATCCAGAACCCAATCTAGACCCCGCTTCAATTGACGATACTAACCTACCCCGCCTCAATTAAGGGTGCCTGTATCCTAACCTTAGGATACAAGCATCCAAAATCTTACCCTCTATTTTAGATGCTTGCATCCAGAACCCGATCTAGACCCCGCCTCAATACCTACCTAGCCTCTATTTTAGATACTCGCATCTAGAACCCGATCCAGACCCCGCCTTAATTTTAGATACTCGTATCCTCTAATATAATATATATATCTTATTATTAGTAAAGCAATCTAACCTAATACTAGCAACTAAATAACATCCTGCTCTTTGTCTTAGCCCTCCTACCTATCACCCCTCCTAAGCACTATACCGCATCCTGCCACCCGTCTTAGCCATCACTTTTCCTCCAACAGACCTATCTTCTCTATAGTTAGCGCCAGCACTAAGCTTATATTAATAGCTTAGGTCCTGTCCGCCAAGGTTACTAAAGCCCTTATCTATCTATATATAGCGCTTCCCTTCCGGCTAAACAGCTCCCCTACCCTATCCCCGTACGCCACCTCAGCTAGGCCTCCTAGTTCCTCAATCGCCTCTACCTATATATTAAAATGCCTCGTCAACATATAACTAGTCAAGTCCTTAGGCCACTATTTGCAGGGGTATTGGCCGTACGCTACCGAAGGTTCCTCCTAGGCTATAGGCACTAGGTACGTCCAACATACCCCTACGCCTAGCGACGGCTTAGTATACTTGCTATCGTTAATCTTCTTGGCAAGGTCTTCCTTAGGGCCTATATCATTGTACGATCGTAGGTAATAGGTCTTCTCCTACTACCTTGTTATATAGTAGCAGATGTAGATCTTGTCGCTTAACTTTTAGACGACGAAGTTATAGTACTTTTTCAATATAATATAATTGTCGCTGGCTAAGCGGGGTTACCCCGGCCCCCTCGGCTCTTAGCTAACGCTTGCTAGTCGTTGCACTAATAGTGTTAGTATAGTTACAGGTGCTTGTTAAGGCCCTAGCTATCGTTACGCCGAGCCTACTATATCCCTACCTCTTTCCTAAGTTACTACTGGCGTTAGACTAGAGTTAAAGCCCCTAGCGCTCGGGACCTTTACCTTAGGCGTTAGACTAGAGTAGAAGCCCCTAGCGCTTAGGGCCTTTACCTTAGGCGTTAGACTAGAGTAGAAGCCCCCGGCGCTCGGGACCTTCACCTTAGGCGTTAGACTAGAGTAGAAGCCCCTGGCGCTTAGGGCCGTTACTACCCTCGATAAGGTTACTGTCGGTCTAGGCTTGCTAGTTAGCCTCTACGGTATCGTTATACCTATAGTCCCGTATATCGATGTTATTCTATCGCTTAGGGAGCTAGTAGCAGGGGGGGGTATCGAATTGTTAATAGTGTCCTTGCCAGGCGCGTAAACGTCGTATCTATTATCGCCTAGCCTATAGGGGCTCCTCTTACTATCGAGGTAGTATACGATAGTGTCTCTCTAGCACGCTATACTATAGTAGGCCCTAAGCTTAGGCTCGATACCCTAGGAGGTTAGTAGTACCCTAGTTACAGGGCTGCTATCCCGCCTGGCACGCCCAAACATCTAGACCAGGTCCATCAGGCTCCTTAGGTTCCAGTATACTATAAGGACTACGTTCTTAAGGTCCAGGCCCAGACCAAGAGCACACGTAGCAACTATAATCCCGCCATCCCTAACCCAGGCCGCAAACATCTCGGCCCTCTGCCAAGTGCTACGGTCCTAGGTATAGTAGAATAGCCACCTGTATATTGCCAATAGCAACGTCCCGTTGTCAATAGTGTCTATATATACCAGGGCCTTTTGCTTATACGTAGTATTTAGCTACCTATATAGCTCCTTTATTATCGTATCTAGGTTAGAGGTCGCCCTCTACTCGAAGCGTATATTACGCAGGGTCATGTCCACGCGTATTGTTTATATCAGCTCTAGGTCGAGCTTTATAATATCTATAAATTTACGCTCTAGCGCTATAGGGAGGGTTCCAGTTATAAATAGTTATATACTACTTATTTTGTCCATGCTTAACTTTATTATATTGTACCCCTTAGCCTAGAAGCCCTTTGAAGCTAGCACCTCCTATGCTTCGTCTAGTACAACCCTATCGATCCGAAACTTTAACGTTTGGCGGTTAATAAAAAAGTCCTATCTGTAGCTTAGCAGCCCCTCCGGCGTAACCAGCACTATACTATAAGAGCCCTCGGGCTTAGCCCCCTCCTACACTATAGCCTTAATGTTCCACTTATATAGCCTCTATACTATATTATATAGCAGAGCTCTTAGTAGTTAGATCACTACTATTAGGCTATTGGGCTAGCTATACGCCGGGAGAGTATACGCGATTGTCTTGCCCCCCCCTACACCTGCTACGTATAGCACTTCGCCCCCTATACCTAGGGCATCTAGCACCTGCTTCTAGTACTTACGGAGCTTAACGTCTGCCCGACGGTATATATCCTATAGCATCCTGTCGGTCCACTAGTTAGGCCCCTCCACCTAGCGAGCCTCTTACTAGTCGCGGCTTATAGTGTCCTCGCCGATATCCTTGACGTCTAGGCTACACTTTACCGATCTATCGGCGGCGCCTAGGTTCTAGAACCTCTGCTACGTCGTAAAGTACCCCAGGAACATCTCAAAGTTATCGCCTAGGCCTAGCTTGCGGGTATAGGCGCGCTTTGCCGTCTACGCTATATGTCCCGCTATAGCGTATATAGTATTGTCCGCTTTATCCTTGGCGTCGTCGTTGTTATCGGTTATAGTCGCTTCTAGGATAAACTTAGTCCTAAATATAATGTAAATGTACCGCTATACCTGGACATTAATAGGCTGCTCGATTACTAACGCGCTAATAAACTTAAGTGTCTCTATTAGGGTATTGTTAAGGAACTGCTTGCCCCCCCCTGCTAGGGGCCCCTTAGTAAAGAGGAACGAGTTAGCCTTACTACTAACATTACCGCTACTACTATTAATATCGAGAGCTAGTGTAAATAGGACTACTATTGTCAGGTATATAACCACGATCCTCGACAGGCGTACCGGCAGTGATCGCCATATTACGCGCTCGCTAACCTTAGCTATAGCCTTGCCCCCGATCGTTCGGATAAGTACCTTACCCCGCCCTACAAATACATTATAGAGGGAGCCCTTAATTGTGTTTTCCCACTATAGCCTAAGAATCTACGGTCGGCGCACTAGTTAGCCCGACGTTATATATACTACCGCTAGTAGCTAGTCTAGGAAGTATACCTAGGCGTCCTTATACATTCGGCGGAGGTCCTTATTAATAACGTCATTACAAATCCACTTCCGCCTCTAGTTATTGTCCGCTTCTAGCTGCTCCGCTAGTATACGCCTATAGCTATTAACCTAGGCTACGTTCTTAGGGTCGTATAGAAACGAGAATCCTAGATGGTAGTTACTTCGGTCGTCCGACACTACCTCTAGCGGGGGGACTAGGATATCCTTAATATCTAGGCTAAGTAGCAGCTTCTTTAAGCCCTCTACTACCTAGTCCTACGTAGCTTCGATAAATGTCTTAACGTCTTGCTATATAATCTTAAGGTTGTCTATTAAGAAGGTATTGCCCTTCTAGTTACAATTCGCTAGTAGTTACGTCTTAGCCTGGATCCTAGCTACTACTCCCTCGTTAATAGCTACCTACATTAGAGGAGTATACGTATTACGTCCGGGGTTTATAAGGAAAAGGCCCTCTATCCTAGCGGCTATAATGTCTGCTAGCGGTCGCGCGGTATCGCCTAGGTTAAAGTTAGTAATCTACAACCAGGCATCTAACATTAAGCAAACGGCTATATAACTACGCTCTAGATATAAGCATCTAAAATCTTAGACAAAACTAGTTGCTTAGAGTAAATAGATACGAGTATACTTAGTAGCAGCTACTACTCTAAGCAAAACTACGCTCTAGATACAAGCATCTAAAATCCACAAGAAAACCAGACGTTATAAACAATAATAGTAAATTTAGACGTATAGCTGTACTAGTAGCTAACTACTATAATAGCAACTAACTACACTCTGGATACAAGCATCCAGAATCCTAGCCAGACTGAGTGCTCTCTAGATACGAGCATCCAGAATCCTAGCCAGATTTTGGATACTTGTATCCAGAACTAAGCTAGACTGAGTGCTCTCTATATACAAGCATCCAGAAGCCTAGCCACATTTTGGATACTTGTATCCAGAACCGAGCTAGACTGAGTGCTCTCTATATACGAGTATCTAGAAGCCTAGCTACATTTTAGATACTTGTATCCTTACGTTAGGCAACTAGCAAAACAATATAACCAAGCTAAATCCAGATAGGGAAGCGAGCTCCCTAAGCTACTAAACAAAGTAACAAATAACCGCTATAGGGTATAGTTACTTACTAAACTCGTCCTACTTTGTAGCCTAGGTTCGCTAGTAGTCCTTGTATAGGCATATCCGTGCAATGTATAGCGTGGCGCTAAGGGGGGTCAAGTAGCTAAAAGTTACTACGTTTTTCTAGCCGTCGCTGTTACAGTCTAGGGCTATAATCGCTATCGCTGACGTAACTACGTTACTAAAGTCGCTGCCCTTTAGCTCCACCCTTAGCAGACAATCTACCAGGGTAAGTATAGTACACTCTATGTCCTTGGGGTTGGTGATTTCTATAGTTATAGTTAAGGCCTTGAGTTATATAGGGGTAAGCTTGACCGGCGGCTCCTTAGTAATCTTGTTAGCGCCCTATCCTCCGCTCTAGTAGATTGCTACCCTTATCGCGTATATAAGGATCAGCTTCCAGATCCGCGTATAGTTATCTAGGGCCCCCTTAGTTATAACCTTGAACTAGGGTAGCTTGCCCTCGTCGTTAGGCCGCTGGTTTACCGTAACCCTACTAGCTATATTATTGTCCGCGTTAAGGTAGGTAGCGCCTTAGTTAACTACGCTATAGAGCGTAGGCATTATCCGGTCTAGCTCTGCCTGTATATCTAGGTCCGACCTAGGCTTGTATATAAGCTACAGGAGCTCCCTGGTCTCGTAGCCCTATAGGTGCTCCTCGAACCGGAGCTTAGTAAGGAAGTCGTTAGTCTTAGGGTCTCTAGTCGCCTGTATAGTAATGTTATAGTTAAGGGTTTGCGCCTTGTCGAGACCCTATAGCAGCATCGCTATAACGCTCATGTCCCCGCCTATCGCTACCGCCGCCTATATCGGCCTAGCAAGGCCCCGAACCTTAAGATAGTAGTTAACCTTTTTAATAGTCACCTTCTAGACCTTAGTTGCTACTACCTAGTTATCCTTGCTTATAGCGTCCATACTTTAGTAATAGTTAGCCTAATGTTCCTAGACCCTCTTCTTTTCTAGGCTAGCCAAGCTATACGCGGTATAGCCCTACCCCTTGCTAATCTCTCCGGCTATCCCTACTAGCGGCTCGATACCGTTCCGAAACTATATACTAATATTGGCGATCTAGGTGTTGAACGATATATTAGTCGCTATAAGGGTGCTACTTGCTAATAGCTACGTGACCAGGGCCTCGACTTCGCCAGGTTCGGTACTAAAATAGCGCCGGTCCTGCATGTGCTTCTGGATATCGCGCGCTATATTTATGACCAGGTCCTGGTATAACTAGTAGAAGGTTATTGTCACGCCTTCTCTCTTAGCTACGAGGATAAACTTTATAGTGTCTATAGTAGGGTGGCCTATAGTCGATAGGGCTTAGGGTACGGTCGGTTTAAGGGTAGCCTTGGTAGGGGATTAGGGACCTGGTTGCTAAAAATAGTCAGCGCTATACCTTTTGCGACTATCTAGGATACGAGCATCTAAAATCGGCACTACAATCCCAAAGTGTAGGATACGAGCATCCAAAATCGGGCCTATAACTACAGAGTGTAGGATACAAGCATCTAAAATCGCCACTATAATTCTACCAATCTTGGCCGCATTCGAGCAACCTTAATCGGCTGCTTGCCACGCCATTCGAATCGGCGTAACATTCAAGGTTCCAAAAAGACGCGGTTAGCTGTACCTTTAATAATAGGTTTTGGTCGGTTGGAATACTACGCGTACATTGCTTGGTTAGATTATATCTATCGTGTTAAAGCTATTATTCGAGGTATATACTTGCATTCTTGATATATAATATAGTAATTAGACTAGTGCTTGAAGAGTTAGTAATTAAGAATTAGTAGTAGGATAGAAGTTATAGTATAGGAGAAGGTAGGTAGGAGAAGGTAGGTAGGAGAAGGTAGGTAGGAGAAGGTAGGTGGGAGAAGGTAGGTAGGAGAAGGTAGGTAGGAGAAGGTAGGTAGGGGAAGGTAGGTAGAGAGAAAGTGGCAGGAGAGAAAGTAGGGCATTCGCGCCTTAGGGTTAGGAGCAACCGTAGTTTGATATTCTATCCTATACTTCCTATTTATAGCTATTTAGATCAAGCTTACTATTGTTCTTAATAGGCTAGATAAGGAACAATAGTAAGAGAATTAGCCGGCTAGATCTTAATTAATCCGGCCTGGGCATATACCCTCGAATTTTTTTTCTTAACCTTCAAAATATCTTCTTTCCTCTTACTACAAACTATCTTGCTACCCTTCTTCTCTTGCTTCCTAATTTTAGAAGCTCGCAACCTACTATACTATTTTAGACCCTCGTATCCTAAGTATAGTAGCCGAACTCGGGCCTTTTTAAGCTTACCCCCCTATCTCCCTTGCGATTTTAGATACTCGCATCCAAAAGCACTTCCTCTTTTACAGGCCCATTTTGGATACTCGCATCCTACAGCACTTCCTCTTTTACAGGCCCATTTTAGATACTTGTATCCTATAGCATCTCCCTCTTTTACAGGCCCATTTTAGATACTTATATCCTATAGTATCTTCCTAACCCTTTGGAGTAGCAGCTAGTATATCCTACCCTTACACTTATATTAATATCCTAATATAGCAGCTAATTAACTTAGAACCCTAAGATATAGCGAGGAACACTCGCTCTAAGTAGGCCGCCGCGCGTCTAACCTTAGAGTCTAGCGCCCTATAGCCCAGCAGCTCCTCTAACCCCCCTCTAGAGCCTAGTAGCTCCTCTAACCCCGCCCCCGAGCCTAGCGGCTTAGTAACCCTAGCTAAAGTACCTAAGGCGAAGGCGCCAAAGAGGGTCGCCAAGCCTAAGGCCATAGCTAGTACCAGCAAGGCCAAGACCCTGGCTACTATATCCAAGACCCCGGCTACTACGTCCGAGACCCCAGCCGCTACCTCCGAGGCCCTAGCCGCTAAAGCAAAGAGGCAGGCTTCTACTTCAAAGACCCTAGCCGCTAAGACAAAGACCCTAGCCGCCTCCTCGAAGACCCCTGTCGCCGCTACTAACACTAAGGCTACTACAAAGACTAAGGCTAGCACTAGTAACATCTCCGAGGCCGTCGTTATAGATAATAACGACTCGGATTCGCCGCTAACCTCCTATCCGGACGACTCGGACTTTTACGCTAAAGACGAGATCTCTAAGCCCCCCGCCTCTGCCGCTAAGACCTATAGCAAGGGTCCTAAGCGCCCTAAGCTTATTATCTCGGACAATAACATCGAGGAGGTACTACCTTACTTTTTGCCTTTAGAGAAGATAGTGTCTTCCGACCCTAACGAGATTCCCTCGCCTGTCTCTAAGGCTAAGTCTAGGCGCTAAAAGTCCAAGTCTAAGGCGTAGGACGTCCCCGAGCCCGCCACCTAGCCCCCTGCCGCCGCTACTAAGACTAAGGGCAAGCGTTATAGAAGCTCTAAGGTTACTAGCTTTAATAATAATATCTTAGTTATACCCGAGACTATTTAGGGGTCGAAGCTAGGGTCTTCCGCCCTAGAAGACATCCCCTCCTCTGGCACTAAGACTAAGTCTAGGCGCTATAAGACTAAGTCTACGACTTAGGACGTCCCTAAGCTTAGTACCCAGGCCCCCGCCGCCCTTACTAAGACTAAGGGCAAGCGTCGTAGGAGCTCTAAGGTTACTAGCCTAGACGATAATATCTCGGTTATACCTAAGACTATCTATAGGGACAAGTCTATATTAGGAGACCCTAACGAGGCCCCTACTGCTAGCACTAAGACAAGGGGCAAGGTTCGTAAGAGCACTAAGCTTATCGTCTCGGACAATAATATCTCGGTTATACTAGAGATAGTCTATAGCAATAAGTCTATATCTAGCGACCCTGACAAGGCCTTGGGGTCTAGTACCAAGACTAAGTCCAGGCCTCAGAACCCTAAGGATATAGCGAAGGAGGCCCCTAAGCCCGCCGCTAAGCCTCGGTCGCTATCTAAGTACTATAGTCTCTTAGTCAAGGATCTCTCTATTATCCCCCGCATTAAGCTTAAGCACTATCTAGTCCCCCCTATCGATATTAACAACCCTAAGCGTAAGCACCCTAAAAGCTAGTGCTAGTTATATAATATAGATACCTTGTAGAACTAGATCAACCTCGCTAAAATACCCGACTTAGACAAGATCTCCTAGTAGGAGGACGACTGGTCCGCCGACTACAAGACCAAGCTATACCCTAACGCCGATAACACAACCAAGGCCTTCGTCTCTACGAAGGAGACCTTTGCATCGTTAGGTATAGGGGGCCTTACTATTCTACAGGGTCTTAACCCTAAGGGCAGGGGTAATGTCACACACTAGTACGGCGTTCTTAGCTTTAAGACCCTAGCTACTATAAACATATAGCTTAATACCTAGTGTAAGTTTATCCCTTTCTCTTTCCTCTAGATACAAGCATCTAAAATCGTACCCTCTAGCTGGATTTGTAGGCGCTCTAGATACGAGCATCCAAAATCGCTCCCTCTAGCTAGATTTGTAGGCGCTCTAGATACGAGTATCCAAAATTACCCCCTATATTTTAGATGCTTGTATCTAGAGTATAGTCTAGCTGGATTCGAGGTACGCTCTGGATACAAGCATCTAGAATCATAGCCATATTTTGGATGCCTGTACCCCAGATCGTGCTTTTTTCCTCGATTTTTCTTGGAGATTTTGGATGCTCGTATCCAGAGCGTGGTCTAGTAGTAGGTTTTAGCCCGAGTCACTTGTAGATTTTGGATACTCGTACCTAGAGCGTAGTCTAGTACGTAGATTTTAGATACTTGTATCCTTAACCCTCTTAACGTTTGATCTTACTAACCTTTGTTACTAGGTACTAACTTCCTTAGCCCCCTTAACCGGTAGATGGTTTTCAATACCTTGTACACCTTCACTAATAACCTCAAAGCTATCTACCTTTTCCTCAAGGAGTCCTAGTCTAATCGTTATATAGCGAACCTATTAGATAAGATTTCTAAGGTTAACGAACCCTATACCTAGCTTGTAAGGAATAGCAACATTAGCTAGACGTTAGATCGCTCCGGCATCTACTATAACATAATAGTTCTTGCTAATATCCTTATACTATTGCGCTTTACAACGACTAGCCCAAACACTAACGAGAAGCAGTTCGGCGCTAAGAACCTAGACGGCCAAGACGTAGCCCGTCTTATCTACAGGTTTATAGCTGACGACTAGTTCTAGGGCGTCTATACCCTCCTTGTCTTCCGCTATTAGCGCTCTACTAGTAGCTTCTTAGATACTAACAAAGGCCTCTTTAAGAGCAAGGGTACCTTTGGCTATTAGGAAGCTAACCTAGCTGATTCTAATAATATACTAACCTTGGATAACTACTATAAGATCCCTAAGAACACCCTAGCCCTATATAGTATATAGGTTGCCGAGTTTGTCTATAGCCTGCCCGACCTAGAGCACGCGCGCCTAGATACCAACAACCCGCACAAGGTGCTAGAGCGTTGGTTAAATTCCTAGGTTATAGTCCTCTTAAAGACTAACCTTGCTATATCGCTTAGCTGGCACTATATAAAGGGCTCTCGTAGGTCTAGCGGCGCCCGGGACGCTAAGGGTAGCAAGGCCGGGCCGAGGATAGGCGACCTAGCTATAATAGACGAGCTTCTTTTGTAGGCGCTACTTAAGAAGCTAAGTCCTAACTTCTTACAGCCTATAGTAGCCGAGGCCTATAAAGACGTTATTAAGCACTTTAAAGGCTTTACTAACAAGGCTGAAATTAAGGATTTTGTTACTACGTAGGACGCCTTTATAACGGAGGTTACTACCCTAGAGCGCTAGCTAGGCGGTTTATATACCGACGGCGCCGCGACTATAGTCGACAACCTTATCCGTAACACAGCGGCTATCAATAGTATAGCTAGTCGCTACCAGAACCCCGACGTTAATATAATCGCTGCCTACTAGGCTATTAGCATCTGGTTCGAGGAGCCTAGTAACATTGACTTTAATAACCTATACGTCCCTAGTACCGCCAAGCATTTCAAGCTTATACCTCACTAGCTAGCCGACGCCTACGCTATATTCACGTCGGAGCACTCCCCGCTACTAACCACTATCCTTAGCAACGATGTCAGGCTTAGCAAGACGTCGACCTTCCTGACCCTAGCTACTATAGGGTACTAGGAATGTCGACGGCGCTAGCGTAATAGCAAGGACTTTAAAGCCTAGCCCACTATTATATTCGAGCCCGCCAACCTGGTTGCCCAAGTATTTAGCGAAGTTACGGGCCTATAGGGCAAGTACTTTAAGGTTATCGTTATATAGGGCGATGCTAAGTCCTATAGTAGCAATGCTCGCCTAGGCGAGGCTACTATACTCGGGCAGGATCTACCTGCTCTAATAGAGAGGTAGAAGGGTACTAAGGGCAATCCTAAGGTAAGTTTAACCCCTAGTATACAAGCATAGTCAGGTCTAGATACAAGTAGAATCGGGTCTAGATACAAGTATCCAAAATCAGGTAGCTTATCTAGGATACAAGCATCCAAAATCAGGTAGCTAGATCTACAATAGCCAGATTTTAGATACTTGTATCCTACAGCAAGGCCGGATTTTAGATACTTGTATCCAGAGGATAACTAATTTTAGATACGAGCATCCAGAGGATGGCCGATTTTGGATGCTCGTATCTAGAGGATAGCCGATTTTAGTTGCTCGTATCTAGAGGATAGCCGATTTTAGATACTCGCATCCAGAGGATAGCCGATTTTGGTTACTTGTATCCAGAGGATAGCCGATTTTAGATACTCGTATCCTAGAGCAAGGCCATAGTTAAGATCTTATACTAACTTACACTTAGAATACTAGGATCTTAGTCCTTACTAGCCTTACGACCTTTCGTACCTAATTCGTCACCTATACTATAGTCAGGTACTATACAGGTAGCATCGCTGCTCTCGAACCCTGGCGGGCTAATATCCTTAACTCCAACCCTAGCTGCACCTTTATCCCCTAGATATAGGAGGAACTTAACTTGCTTAAGTTCAAGCGTACCGGCAGCAAGGTTAACATTAAGGCTACGCTCGGCAGGAAGATCACGTCGGCTTTAGCCAACGATCAAGACAACGACCTCGCTGCTAAGAGGCGTAAGGCTATAAGTTACAAGCACTACCTCCGCCGTAGGGCTAAACTCGAGAAGGCTAAGAAAAGCCTAGAGGCAGCTAAGGCTAAGGCTACAAACAAGGCTACCTAGGACAAGTTCAAGGCTAAGAAGCACGCCCTAGTATTATCCAAGACCAAGGATAATAGTACGGAGTATACAACTCTGGCCACTAAGAAACAAAAGGGTCCTAATAGCAAGGGCAAGGCTGTATCCTTAGGTAGCTATAAGGGCAAGGGGAAGGCGGTAGAGGGTACCGAGGATAGCGACTATAACTCGGATGGCTCTAACGATGCCGCGATACCTAAGAATCTCTATAACCAGGTCGACGCCGACTCCTCCGACGCCGAATCAGACTCCGAGCCTAGCTCCGGCGACGATATAGCCAACCTGTCCAAGAAGCTCCGCCAGTAGCTCGAGGAGTCGGGCAAGGCGCTAGCCAAATTAGATACCTATATTAGTATCCGCTAGCCTACTAATATATAGGAGACTATAAACTATGTCCCTAAGTATATAGAGGAGGAGTTCTAGGCTAATATCCTTAAGAAGATCAAGCTATAGTAGACTTATATAACGGGTGTCTTGTATAGCAAGGAGCGCATTGACATCAAGTCCTTTATTTTAACCCTGCCCTACAAGGGCTTCAAATAGGCGCGCGTCTACGTCGATAAGGCGTAGTTACTACGTAACTAGTTATCGAACAATGCCTGTATTATCTACCTCCTTAAGAGCTTAGCGCTCCACCTAATAATAGCAACCCCCGCTCTTAATAAAATCAACGATATTAAGTCGTTTGGCTCGCTAGCCTAGGTATTCGGTAACCTCGACTTAAAGATCCCTAGCATCTACAAATAGTAGTATATCGCTAAGATATACTAGCCCTATAGCGAGTACGCCCCCCCCTAGTCCTTTACCTATACTAGACAGGAGGAGTCCGCGCTATATAAGAGGATTACTAAGTATTAGGATAAGTCTACCGATTAGTAGCTAGACAAGGCTATCTTCAAGGACCTACGCTATGCCTCCTTCAACCTACTACACTTCTATAAGGAGACGGGCAAGCGCTTCTAGCTACTCTACCCTAACGCCCTATCGCTCGTTAAGCTTAGGGACAAGGAGTATAGTATAACGAACGAGACCTTGGACCTTGTCTATAAGGAGGTAATAAACTACCTCCTTATTAAGCGGTTAGCCTAGACGCCCCTCCTCCTCCCTACCGGCGAGACCAAGTACCCTAGGGAGTATATACCTGGCCTGCAGGTTAAGGTAGAGGAGCTTGGCTATACCGACAAGGTTATCGCCACTACTATCGGCTAGACTATCACGGAGCTCCTCTAGAGTCTCTATACTATCCGGAGCGCTAACGACTCTAACAAGTATATCGGCAACAACCCTACCTTAACGCCTAGCGACAGGGAGTAGAGTAGCGCTATTAATATAACTATTCTATAGGCGCTCTAGATGATTAGTATAGACTATAAGTTATACTAGCTAATGTAACTAGACGACCGTACGTCCCTAACGAAGGAGGAGGAGCTCCTTAAGAGTATTACCTAGGCTACCCGCCTAGGTAGCATCAAGGCGCAAGGCTAGCTCAAGAACAAGGTTACAGCTAGTAGCGTCCCGAACCTTAGCGCCAAATATACTAAACACCTCCGTAACAAAGATATAGACAGGGGCCTAGCGTATATATTCGCCCTACTCTACAAGGACCTATCGGTCACGATCCCTAGCGACTAGAACGGTATAGTGTACTTCGTTATATACAAGTCGCCGCTACTATACCGGACCGTTATACATACGCTCTAGAACCGCTAGGAGGGCAAACGGACCCTGATCATAGTCAATAACCTATAGATATAATAGTAAGTTGACCCTAATCCTACTGCTTAGGATACGAGCATCTAGAATCCAGGTGCAGATGTAGCTAGATTTTAGATGCTCGTATCTAGAGCAATCCCACTACTTAGGATACAAGCATCCAGAATCCAGGTGCAGATATAGCCAGATTTTAGATACTTATATCCTACAGCAAGGCCAGATTTTGGATACTTACTTCCTATAGCAAGGCCAGATTTTAGATACTCGCTTCCTAGCAGCGTTTAGAACCTAACTAACCGTTTATCCTTAGGGTCGTCTACGCTCTGCTAGACAAGCTATTGTTTAACGTTACGTCTATCCAGGCATTATATACTAGTAACAAACGAGAAAAGATCGTTCAGATGTTTAACAACCCTATAAGTAACCTGGATAGTCTTATACTAAACATAAGCCTGTCGTCTGTAGGGCTGAACCTATATAAGTACTGCCGTCGCGGCCTTATACTCCAGTACCCCTAGAACTAGCTAACGGTCCTCTAGACTATAGGGCGCCTGTTCTGTATTAGTACTAACAAGGTGGTCGATTGGACTATCTTATACGTTACTAGTATAGTATATAACGTTATAGAGGACCGGATAAACCGGAAGTATTACAAGCAGTTACGGCTAGAAGCCCGTATCCCCTTGTATATTAAGGGGCTCTATCTATAGCAGATAGTAGCCTACGAGATTATATAGCTAACCTTTGGTCAGCCGTTCAATCGGTATACGTGGGTCATGAACCCACTAAACTCTATCCAGGAGTATAGCTCCGGTATTAACCAGGTACTTAGGGCTATCTTCTTGGGTATTGTTTCTAAGATAACGAGTTTCGGGGATAATGGTTCTTAAGCCAATGTTAAGGATCTGCTTAGCCAGGTCGATAGGTACATCCTAACTATCGTCGCCTTTATAAGGCGGTTCCCCTCTAACCTATCGCTAGTAGAGTATAATCTAGAGAAACTACTACGTAAGGTCGACGCCTACGACTATAATAAGAATAAGCTATTTAGGCGCCAGCCCTAGTAGTTTAATAAGGCTGCTATTAATAAGTATAATTTCGACTAGACTAAGGGCGGCTATTTCGACCTTGATAGTATTATTACAAGCCTTGGCCCTAAGCTATAGGATATCGCTACTAACAAGAACTAGCAGCGGGTTAACGAAGTACTAAGTAAGCTACTTAATATCCGGCAGACCGACGCTAGCGCCCTTGTGTTTACGCCCTGCAAGATCTAGTATATTATTGCTAAGGGTCTGTGGCTCTACCCTAGGACGGACGACTTCAGGAACTTTATACTACGTAAGATCCTAGGTATCGCCGACTGGCAGGTCGACGCCCCTACCCTAGCCTAGAACGTAAGCACCGCCGCGTAGTTCCCTATAAACAACTCGGACGTTAAGCGGTTCCTATAGAAGGGGGGGGAGGTCTAGGAGCAGGGCCCGACCCGCTAGTAGGAACCTGAGTCGCCTACGCTGTAACCCCGCTAGTAGGAACCTAAGTTGCCTACGCTATAACCCTGCCGCAAGGGCAAGCGCCTAGCTATAGTAGAGGATAGCGCTAGAGAGGCTAAGGAGCAGCCCCCCGGTATAGCTATAGCTACCTAGGTACTGTTCCTACCTAAGAAACGTAGGAGCTCTGGCGATGTGCCCGAGGAGCAGGACGCTAGCGCCGCTCCGGTACCCTAGGGCCGGAAACACCGTAAGAAGGGCAAGAAGAGCAAGAGGCGCAGGGGCTCAGGCAGTGCTGCTAAGAGCGGTACTATATATATAGTGTGACGGCCGAGTCTAGGACTCGGCCGCATCGTTTCTCAAGTGTGTCGGCCGAGTCTAGGACTCGGCCAACACTCTATTTTAGGACATTTGCTTTAGTGGCCGAGTCCCTCTGTAAAAAAGGACGCTAGTCGCTTTAGTAGGCCGAGTCCCTCTATAATTCAATTATACTATTGACACGGTTTATTTTGGTACCCTTGTACTATACTCCTACCACGCCTATTTTAGATACTCGCATCTAGACCCGCTAGGATACGAGCATCTAAAATCTACCTACTATTTTGGATACTCGTATCCAGAACCCGACGATATAGTACCCCCCCCCCCTTCGATTTTGGATACTTGTATCCA
>MU853437.1:19171-38148 GCA_033297235.1 Trichocladium antarcticum | reverse complement strand
TCACTAAGAATGTAGATGCTTATGTTTAGGCGGGGAATAGTAGGCAGCTTGACAGTACTAGAGAAACGCTTGTTACGCTAGGGGTTATAGTTCTTGAGGCTTATCGATATTGAACTGGTTACTGAGAATGCAGATGCTTATGTTTGGGTGGGGAACAGTGGGTAGCTTGCTTCTCTAGAGTATCGCTTGTTACGCTAGGGGTTATAGCTCTTAAGGCTGATCTTAAGGAAGTTACGCCTCTTGGTGTTGTTGCTGTAGTCTCGGGCGGGGAACGGTTAGTAGCTTAACGGTGCTGGAGAATTGTATGTTACGCTAGGGGTTATAGCTCTTGAGGGCGATCTGGAGGAAGCTACGCCTTTTGGTGTTGTTGCTATAGTCTAGGACCTTAGCTACGTTCTAGCGTACACTAGCTACAAGAGGGTTAGTTTGCGGTTACGCTAGGGTTATAGGCCTCTTGGTGTTGTTGCTATAGTCTAGGACCTTAGCTACGTTCTGGCGTATACCGGCTGCGAGAGGGCTAGTTTGGGATTACCTAGGGTTATAGTTCTTAAGGCTAATCTGGAGCCTTTGCTAGTGTTAGCTGTTGTCTTGGCTAGGGAATAGTTAGTAGCTTAACGGTGCTAGAGAAACCCTTGTTACACTAGGGGTTATAGTTCTTAAGGACGGTCCCTAGGAACTTACGCCTCTTGGTGTTGTTACTATAGTCGAGGACCTTAGCTACGTTCTAGCGTATACTAGCTACGAGAGGGCTAGTTTAGGATTACGCTAGGGTTATAGTTCTTGAGGCTAATCTGGAGCCTTTGCGGGTATTAGCTATTATCTTGGCTTAGGAACGGTTAGTAGCTTGACGGTGCTAGAGAAACCCTTGTTACGCTAGGGGTTATAGTTCTTAAGGACGGTCCCTAGGAACTTACGCCTCTTAGTGTTGTTGCTATAGTCGAGGATCTTAGCTACGTTCTAGTATATACTAGCTGCGAGAGGGTTAGTATAGGCATTGAGATTGCATGGATGGAGGTTGTTATTACGTACCGACGGTAGCCTTAAATAACAATATTGCCGTCTTAATTAAGGGTGCTTGTATCTAGACCGCTTAGGATATAAGTATCTAAAATTAACCCTCTATTTTGGATGCGAGTATCCAGAACCCGATCTAGACCCTGCTTCAATTGACGATACTAACCTACCCTGCCTTAATTGAGGGTGCTTATATCCTGACCTTAGGATACAAGCATCTAAAATCTTACCCTCTATTTTGGATGCTTGTATCCAGAACCCGATCCAGACCCTACCTTAATACTAACCTACCTGGCCTCTATTTTGGATGCTCGTATCTAGAACCCGATCTAGACCCTACCTTAATTTTAGATGCTTATATCCTCTAACATAATATATATATCTTATTATTAGCAAAGTAATCTAACCTAATACTAGCAACTAAATAACATCCCGCTCTTTGTCTTAGCCCTCCTAACTGTTACCCCTCCTAAGCACTATACTATATCCTGCTACCTGTCTTAGCCATTACTCTTCCTCTAACAGACCTATCTTCTCTATAGTTAGCGCTAGTACTAAGCTTATATTGATAGCTTGGGTCCTGTCCGCCAAGGTTACTAAAGCCCTTATCCATCTATATATGGCGCTTCCCTTCCGGCTAAACAGCTCCCCTGCCCTATCCCTATACGCCGCCTTGGCTAGGCCTCCTAGTTCCTTAATCGCCTCTACCTATATATTAAAATACCTCGTTAATATATAACTAGTCAAGTCCTTAGGCTATTGTTTGTAGGGGTATTAGCTATACGCTACCGAAGGTTCCTCCTAGGTTATAGGCACTAGGCACGTCTAACATACCCCTACGCCTAGCGACGGCTTAGTATACTTGCTGTTGTTAATCTTCTTAGTAAGGTCTTCCTTAGGGCCTATGTCATTGTACGATCGTAGGTAATAGGTCTTCTCTTACTACCTTGTTACGTAGTAGTAGATGTAGATCTTATCGCTTGACTTTTGGACGACGAAGTTATAGTACTTTTTTAATATAATGTAATTGTCGCTAGCTAAGCGGGGTTGCCCTGGCCCCCTTGGCTCTTGGCTGACGCTTGCTGGTCGTTGCACTGATGGTGTCGGTACGGCTACGGGTGCTTGTCGAGGCCCTAGCTGTCGTTACGCCGAGCCTACTATGTCCCTACCTCTTGGGGCCTTTACCTTAGGCGTTAGACTAGAGTAGAAGCCCCTAGCGCTTAGGACCTTTACCTTAGGCGTTAGACTAGAGTAGAAGCTCCTAGCGCTCGGGGCCGTTACTACCCTTAATAAGGTTGCCGTCGGTCTGGGCTTGCTAGTTGGCCTTTACGGTGTTGTTATACCTATAGTCCTGTATGTCGATGTCATTCTATCGCTTAGGGAGCTAGTAGCGGGGGGGGGCATCGAATTGTTAATAGTGTCCTTGCTAGGCGCGTAAACGTCGCATCTATTATCGCCTAGCCTATAGGGGCTCCTCTTGCCATCGAGGTAGTATACGATAGTGTCTCTCTAGCACACTATACTACAGTAGGCCCTAAGCTCAGGCTTAATACCCTAGGAGGTTAGTAGTACCCTAGTCGTAGGGCTACTATCCCGCCCGGTACGCCCAAACATCTGGACCAGGTCCATTAGGCTCCTTAGGTTCTAGTATACTACAAGGACTACGTTCTTAAGGTCTAGGCCTAGACCAAGAGCATACGTAGCAACCATGATCCCGCTATCCCTAACCTAGGCCGCAAACATCTTGGCCCTCTGCTAAGTGCTGCGGTCCTGGGTATAGTAGAACGGCCACCTGTATGTTACCGATAGCAACGTCCTGTTGTCGATAGTGTCTATATATACCAGGGCCTTTTGCTTATACGTAGTGTTTAGCTACCTATATAGCTCCTTTGTTATCGTATCTAGGTTAGAGGTTGCCCTCTACTCGAAGCGTATATTACGTAGGGTCGTATCTATACGTATTGTTTGTATCAGCTCCAGGTCGAGCTTTATAATATCTATAAATTTACACTCTAGCGCTATAGGGAGGGTTCCGGTTATAAATAGTTATATACTACTTATTTTGTCTATGCTTGACTTTATTGTATTATACCCCTTGGCCTAGAAGCCCTTTAAAGCTAGTACCTCCTATGCTTCGTCTAGTACGACCCTGTCGATCCGAAACTTTGACGTTTAGCGGTTAATAAAAAAGTCCTATCTATAGCTTAGTAGCCCCTCCGGCGTAACTAGCACTATACTATAAGAGCCCTCGGGCTTAGCCCCCTCCTACACTATAGCCTTAATGTTCTACTTGTATAGCCTCCGTGCTATATTATATAGTAGAGCTCTTAGTAGTTAGATTACTACTATTAGGCTATTGGGCTAGCTATACGCTAGGAGAGTATACGCGATCGTCTTGCCCCCCCCTATACCCGCTACGTATAGCACTTCGCCCCCTATACCTAGGGCATCTAGCACCTGCTTCTAGTGCTCGCGGAGCTTAACGTCCGCCCGACAGTATATATCCCGTAGCATCCTGTTGGTCCACTGGTCGGGCCCCTCCGCCTAGCGAGCCTCTTGCTAGTCGCGGCTTATAGTATCCTTGCTAATATCCTTGACGTCTAGGCTACGTTTTACCGATCTATCGGCGGCGCCTAGGTTCTAGAACCTCTACTACGTTGTAGAGTACCCTAGGAACATCTCAAAGTTATCGCCTAGGCCTAGCTCGTAGGTATAGGCGCGCTTTGCCGTCTACGCTATATATCCCGCTATAGCGTATATAGTATCGTCCGCTTTATCCTTAGCGTCGTCGTTGTTATCGGTTATAGTCGCTTCTAGGATAAACTTAGTCCTAAATGCAATGTAAATATACCGCCACGCCTAGACATTAATAGGCTGCTTGATTACCGACGCGCTAATGAACTTGAGTGTCTTTGTTAGGGCGTTATTAAGGAACTACTTGCCCCCCCCTGCTAGGGGCCCCTTAGTAAAGAGGAACGAGTTAGCCTTACTACTAACATTGCCGCTACTGCTATTAATATCGAGAGCTAGTACGAATAGGACTACTGTTATTAGGTACATAACTACGATCCTCGACAGGCGTGCCGGCAGTGATCGCTATATTATACGCTCGTTAACCTTAGCTATAGCCTTGCCCCTGATCGTTCGGATAAGTACCTTGCCCTACCCTACAAATATATTATAGAGGGAGCCCTTGATCGTGTTTTCCTACTATAGCCTGAGAATCTGCGGTTAGCGCACTGGTTAGCCCGACGTTATATACACTACCGCTAGTAGCTAGTCCAGGAAGTGTACCCAGGCGTCCTCGTATATTCGGCGGAGGTCCTTGTTAATAACGTTATTACAAATCCACTTCCGCCTCTGGTTATCGTCCGCTTCTAGCCGCTCCGCCAGTATACGCCTACAGCTATTGACCCAGGCTACGTTCTTAGGGTTGCGTAGAAACGAGAATCCTAGATGGTAGTTGCTTCGGTCGTCTAACACTACCTCTAACGGGGGGACCGGGATATCCTTAATATCTAGGCTAAGCAGTAGCTTCTTCAAGCCCTCTACTACCTGGTCCTACGTAGCTTCGATAAATGTCTTAACGTCTTACCGCGTGATCTTAAGGTCGCCTATCAAGAAGGTATTGCCCTTCTAGTTGCAATTCGCCGGTAGTTACGTCTTAGCCTAGATCCTAGCTACTACTCCCTCGTTGATAGCTACCTACATTAGAGGAGTATACGTATTACGTCTGGGGTTTGTAAGGAAGAGGCCCTCTATCCTAGCAGCTATAATATCTACTAGCGGTCGCGCGGTATCGCCTAGGTTAAAGTTAGTAATCTACAACCAGGCACCTAACATTAAGCTAACGGCTATATAACTACGCTCTAGATACAAGCATCTAAAATCTTGGACAAAACCAGTTACTTAGAGTAAACAGACGCGAGTATACTTAGTAGCAGCTACTACTCTAAGTAAAACCACGCTCTAGATACAAGTATCTAAAATCCACAAGAAAACCAGACGTTACAAACAATAACAGTAAATTTAGACGTATAGCTATACTAGTAGCTAACTACTACAATAGCAACTAACCACGCTCTAGATACAAGCATCTAGAATCCTAGCCAGACTGAGTGCTCTCTGGATACGAGCATCTAGAATCCTAGCTAGATTTTAGATACTTGCATCCAGAACCGAGCCAGACTGAGTGCTCTCTATATACGAGCATCCAGAAGCCTAGCCACATTTTGGATACTTGTATCTAGAACCGAGCTAGACTGAGTGCTCTCTGTATACGAGCATCTAGAAGCCTAGCTACATTTTAGATACTTGTATCCTTACGTTAGGCAACTAGTAAAACAATATAACCAAGCTAAATCCAGATAGGGAAGCGAGCTCCCTAAGCTACTAAATAAAGTAACAAACAACCGCTATAGGGTATAGTTACTTACTAAACTCGTCCTACTCTATAGCCTAGGTTCGCTAGCAGTCCTTATACAGGTATATCCATGTAATGTATAGTGTAGCGCCAAAGGGGGTCGAGTAGCTAAAAGTTACTACGTTTTTCTAGCTGTCGCCGTTACGGTCTAGGGCTATAATCGCTATCGCTAACGTAACTACGTTACTAAAGTCGCTACCCTTTAGCTCTACCCTTAGTAGATAATCTACTAGGGTAAGTATAGTATACTCTATATCCTTGGGGTTAGTGATTTCTATAGTTGTAGTTAAGGCCTCGAGTTACGTAGGGGTGAGCTTGACCGGCGGCTCCTTGGTGATCTTGTTGGTGCCTTGTCCTCCGCTCTAGTAGATTGCTACCCTTATCGCGTATATAAGGATTAGCTTCTAGATCTACGTATAGTTGTCCAGGGCCCCCTTGGTTATAACCCTGAACTAGGGTAGCTTGCCCTTGTCGTTAGGCCGCTAGTTCACCGTAACCCTACTGGCTATATTGTTGTCCGCGTCGAGGTAGGTAGCGCCTTAGTCGACTACGCTATAGAGTGCGGGCATTATCCGGTCTAGCTCCGCCTGTATATCCGGGTCCGACCTAGGCTCGTGTATAAGCTATAGGAGCTCCCTAGTCTTATAGCCCTATAGGTGCTCCTTGAACCGGAGCTTAGTGAGGAAGTCGTTGGTCTCGGGGTCTCCGGTCGCCCGTATAGTAATGTCGTAGTTAAGGGTTTACGCCTCGTCGAGACCCTATAGTAGCATCGCTATAACGCTTATATCCCCGCCTGTTGCTACCGCCGCCTATATCGGCCTAGTAAGGCCCCGAACCTTAAGATAGCGGTTGACCTTTTTGATGGTCACCTTCTGGACCTTAGTCGCTACTACCTGGTTATTTTTACTTATAGCGTCTATGCTTTGGTGATGGTTAGCCTAGTGTTCCTAGACCCTCTTCTTTTCTAGGCTAGCCAAGCTATACGCGGTGTAGCCCTACCCTTCGCTAATCTCTCCGGCTATCCCTACTAGCGGCTCGATGCTGTTCCGAAACTACGTGCTAATGTTGGCGATCTAGGTGTTGAACGATATGTTAGTTGCTATAAGGGTGCTACTTGCCGATAGCTACGTGACCAGGGCCTCGACCTTGCTAGGTTTAGTGCTAAAATAGCGCCGGTCCTATATATGCTTCTGGATGTTACGCGCTATGTTTATAACTAGGTCCCGGTATAACTAGTAGAAGGTTATCGTTACGCCTTCTCTCTTAGCTACGAGGATAAACTTTATAGTGTCTATAGTAGGGCGGCCTATAGTCGACAGGGCTTAGGGTACGGTCAGTTTAAGGGTAGCTTTAGTAGGGGATTAGGGACCTGGTTACTAAAAATAGTCAGCGCTATACCTTTTATAACTATCTAGGATACAAGTATCCAAAATCGGCACTATAATCCTAAAGTGTAGGATATAAGTATCTAAAATCGGGCCCGCAACTATAGAGTGTAGGATACAAGTATCTAAAATCGGGCCCGCAACTATAGAGTGTAGGATACGAGTATCTAAAATTACTACTATAATTCTAGCAATCTTGGCTGCATTCGAGCAACCTTAATCGGCTGCTTGCTACGCTATTCGAATCGGCGTAACATTCGAGGTTCTAAAAAGACGCGGTTGGCTGTACCTTTAATAATGGGTTTTGGTCGGTCGGAACACTATACGTACATTGCTTGGTTAGATTATATCTATCGTGTTAAAGCTGTTATTCGAGGTATATACTTATATTCTTGATATATAATATAGTAATTAGACTAGTGCTTGAAGAGTTAGTAATTAAGAATTGGTAGTGGGATAGAAGTTATAGTATAGGAGAAGGTAGGTAGGAGAAGGTGGGTGGGAGAAGGTAGGTAGGAGAAGGTAGGTAGGAGAAGGTGGGTGGGGGAAGGTAGGTGGAGAGAAAGTAGCAGGAGAGAAAGTAGGGTATTTGCGCCTTAGGGTTAGGAGCAACCGCAGTTTGATATTCTATCCTATACTTCCTATTTATAGCTATTTAGATCAAGCTTACTATTGTTCTTAATAGGCTGGATAAGGAACAATAGTAAGAGAATCAGCCGGCTAGATCTTAATTAATCCGGCCTAGGCATATACCCTCGAATTTTTTTTCTTAACCTTTAAAATATCTTCTTTCCTCTTACTACAAACTATCTCGCTACCCTTCTTCTTTTACTTCCTAATTTTAGGAGCTTATAACCTACTATACTATTTTAGACCCTTATATCCTAAGTATAGTAGCCGAACTTAGGCCTTTTCAGGCTTACCCCCCTATCTCCCTTGCGATTTTAGATGCTCGTATCCAAAAGTACTTCCTCTTTTACAGGCCTATTTTAGATGCTCGCATCCTATAGCACTTCCTCTTTTACAGGCCCATTTTGGATGCTCGTATCCTACAGCATCTCCCTCTTTTACAGGCCTATTTTAGATACTCGTATCCTATAGTATCTTCCTAACCCTTTAGAGTAGTAGCTAGTATATCCTACCCTTATACTTATATTAATATCCTAACATAGCAGCTAATTAACTTAGAACCCTAAGATATAGCGAGGAACACTCGCTCTAAGCAGGCCGCTACGCGTCTAACCTTAGAGTCCAGCGCCCCGTAGCCTAGCAGCTCCTCCAACCCCCCCCCCTAGCCTAGCGGCTCCTCTAACCCCACCCCTAAGCCCAGCGGCTTAGTAACCCTAGCTAAGGTACCTAAGGCAAAGGCGCCAAAGAGGGTCGCCAAGCCCAAGGCCATAGCTAGTGCCAGCAAGGCCAAGACCCTAGCCACTACGTCCGAGACCCTAGCCGCTACCTCCGAGGCCCTGGCCGCTAAAGCAAAGAGGCGGGCTTCTACTTCAAAGACCCCGGCCGCTAAGACAAAGACCCTGGCCGCCTCCTCGAAGACCCCTATCGCCGCTACTAACACCAAGGCCACTATAAAGACCAAGGCTAGTACTAGCAACACCTCCGAGGCTATTGTTATAGACGATAACGACTTGGATTTGCTGCTAACCTCCTATCTGGACAACTCGGACTTTTACGCTAAAGATAAGATCTCCAAGCCCCCTACCTCCGCCGCTAAAACCTATAGTAAGGGTCCTAAGCGCCCTAAGCTTATTATCTTAGACGATAACATTAAAGAGGTACTACCTTACTTTTTGCCTTTAGAGAAGATAGTGTCTTCCGACCCTAACGAGATTCCCTCGCCTGTCTCTAAGGCCAAGTCCAGGCGCTAAAAGTCCAAGTCTAAGGCATAGGACGTCCCTAAGCCCGCCGCCTAGCCCCCCGCCGCCGCTACTAAGACTAAGGGCAAGCATCGTAGGAGCTCTAAGGTCGCTAGCTTTAACGATAATATCTCGGTTATACCCGAGACTATTCGGGGGTTAAAGCTAGGGTCTTCCGCCCTAGAAGATATCCCCTTCTCTAGTACTAAGACTAAGTCCAGGCGCTACAAGACTAAGTCTATAACTTAGGACGTCCCCGAGCTTAGCACCCAGGCCCCTGCCGCCCCTACTAAGACTAAGGGCAAGCGTCGTAGGAGCTCCGAGGTTACTAGCCTAGACAATAATATCTTAGTTATACCCGAGACTATCTATAGGGATAAGTCTATATTAGGAGACCCTAACAAGGCCCCCGCCGCTAGTACTAAGATAAGGGGTAAGGTTCGTAAGAGTACTAAGCTCGTTATCTCGGATAATAATATCTCGGTTATACTAGAGATAGTCTATAGCGATAAGTCTATGTCCGGCGACCCTAACGAGGCCTTGGGGTCTGGCACTAAGACTAAGTCCAGGCCTTAGAACCCTAAGGATATAGCGAAGGAGGCCCCCGAGCCCGCCGCTAAGCCTTGGTTGCTATCCAAGTACTATAGTCTCTCCGTCAAGGATCTTTCTATTATCCCCTATATTAAGCTTAAGCACTATCTAGTCCCCCCTATTAATATTAACAACCCTAAGCGCAAGTACCCTAAGAGCTAGTGCTAGTTATATAATATAGATACCTTATAGAACTAGATTAACCTTGCTAAAATACCTAACTTAGATAAGATCTCCTAGTAGGAGGACGACTAGTCCGCTGACTATAAGACTAAGCTATACCCCGACGCCGATAATATAACCAAGGCCTTTGTCTCTATAAAGGAGACCTTTATATCGTTAGGCATAGGGGGCCTTACTATTCTATAGGGTCTTAACCCTAAGGGCAGGGGTAATGTTATATACTAGTATAGCGTTCTTAGCTTTAAGACCCTGGCTGCTATAAACATATAGCTCGATACCTAGTGTAAGTTTATCCCTTTCTCTTTCCTCTAGATACAAGCATCTAAAATCGTACCCTCTGGCTAGATTTGTGGGCGCTCTAGATGCAAGTATCCAAAATCGCTCCCTCTGGCTGGATTTGTGGGCGCTCTAGATGCGAGCATCTAAAATTACCCCCTATATTTTGGATGCTTGTATCTAGAGTATAGTCTGGCTGGATTCGAGGCACGCTCTGGATACGAGCATCCAGAATCACAGCCATATTTTGGATACCTGTACCCCAGATTGTGCTTTTTTCCTCGATTTTTCTTGGAGATTTTGGATGCTCGTATCTAGAGCGTAGTCTGGCAGTAGGTTTTGGCCCGAGTTACTTGTAGATTTTAGATGCTTGTACCTAGAGTATAGTCTAGTATGTAGATTTTAGATACTTATATCCTTAACCCTCTTGACGTTTGATCTTACTAACCCTTGTTACTAGGTACCAACTTCCTTAGCCCCCTTAACTAGTAGATAGTTTTTAACACCTTGTATACCTTTACTAATAACCTTAAAGCCGTCTACCTTTTCCTTAAGGAGTCCTAGTCCGATTGTTATATAGCGAACCTATTGGATAAGATTTCTAAGGTCGACGAACCCTATACCTAGCTTATAAGGAACAGTAATATTAGCCAGACGTTAGATTGCTCTAGCGTCTACTATAATATAACGGTTCTCGCTAATATCCTTATGCTATTACGCTTTATAACGACCGGCCCAAATACTAACGAGAAGCGGTTCGGCGCTAAGAACCTAGACGGCCAAGACGTAGCCTGTCTTATCTATAGGTTTATAGCTAACGACTAGTTCTAGGGCGTCTATGCCCTCCTTGTCTTCCGCTACCGGCGCTCTGCTAGTAGCTTCTTAGATACTAACAAGGGCCTCTTTAAGAGCAAGGGTACCTTTGGCTATTAGGAAGCTAACCTAGCCGATTCTAATAATATACTAACCTCGGACAATTACTATAAGATCCCTAAGAATACCCTAGCCCTATACGGTATATAGGTTGCCAAGTTCGTCTATAGCCTACCTAACCTGGAGTACGCGCGCCTAGATACTAACAACCTGTATAAGGTGCTAGAGCGTCGGTTAAATTCCTAGGTTATAGTCCTCTTAAAGACTAACCTTGCTATATCGCTTAGCCGGCACTATACAAAGGGCTCTTGCAGGTCTAGCGGCGCCTAGGACGCTAAGGGTAGCAAGGCCGGGCCGAGGATAGGCGACCTGGCCGCAATGGACGAGCTTCTTTTATAGGCGCTGCTTAAGAAGCTAAGTCCTAACTTCTTGCGGCCTATAGTAGCCAAGGCCTACAAAGACGTTATTAAGCACTTCAGAGGCCTTACTAACAAGGCTGAAATTAAGGATTTCGTTACTACGTAGGACGCCTTTATAACGGAGGTTACTACCCTGGAGCGCTAGCTAGGCGGTTTGTATACCGACAGCGCCGCGACTATAGTCAATAACCTTATCTGTAATATAGCGGCTATCAATAGTATAGCCAGTCGCTACTAGAACCCTAACGTTAATATAATCGCCGCCTACTAGGCTATTGGCATCCGGTTCAAGGAGCCTAGTAATATCGACTTTAACAACCTATACGTCCCTAGTACCGCTAAGCATTTCAAGCTTATACCTTACTAGCTGGCCGACGCCTACGCTATATTTACGTTAGAGTACTCCCTGCTACTAACTACTATCCTTAGTAACGATATTGGGCTTGGTAAGACGTCGACCTTCCTGACCCTAGCTGCTATAGGGTACTAGGAATGTTAACGGCGCTAGTGTAATAGCAAGGACTTTAAAGCCTAGCCTACCGTTATGTTCGAGCCTGCTAACCTGGTTGCCTAAGTGTTTGGCGAAGTTACGGGCCTATAGGGCAAGTACTTTAAGGTTATTGTCGTATAGGGCGATACCAAGTCCTACGGTAGTAATGCTCGCCTGGGCGAGGCTGCTATGCTTGGGCAGGATCTGCCTGCTCTAATAGAGAGGTAGAAGGGTGCTAAGGGCAATCCTAAGGTAAGTTTAACCCCTAGTATACGAGTATAGTTAGGTCTGGATATAAGTAGAATCGGGTCTGGATACGAGTATCTAAAATCGGGTAGCTTATCTAGGATATAAGCATCCAAAATCGGGTAGCTGGATCCACGATGGCCAGATTTTGGATACTCGTATCCTATAGCAAGGCTAGATTTTAGATGCTTGTATCTAGAGGATGACTGATTTTGGATACGAGTATCCAGAGGATGGCCGATTTTGGATGCTTGTATCTAGAGGATAGCCGATTTTAGTTGCTCGTATCCAGAGGATAGCCGATTTTGGATACTCGTATCCAGAGGATGGCCGATTTTGGTTGCTCTTATCTAGAGGATAGCCGATTTTGGATACTTATATCCTAGAGCAAGGCTACAGTTGAGATCTTATACTAACTTGCACTTAGAATACTAGGATCTTAGTCCTTACTAGCCTTATAACCTTTCGTACCCGATTCGTTACCTATACTATGGTCAGGTACTATATAGGTAGTATCGCCGCTCTCGAACCCTGGCGGGCTAATATCCTCAACTCCGACCCTAGCTGTACCTTTGTCCCCTAGATATAGGAGGAACTTAACTTGCTTAAGTTCAAGCGTACTAGCAGCAAGGTTAACATTAAGGCTACGCTTAGTAGGAAGATCACGTTGGCTTTGGCCAACGATCAAGACAACGACCTTGCTGCTAAGAGGCGCAAGGCTATAAGTTACAAGCACTACCTCCGCCGTAGGGCCAAACTCAAGAAGGCTAAGAAGAGCCTGGAGGCAGCTAAGGCCAAGGCCGCGAACAAGGCTGCCTAGGACAAGTTCAAGGCTAAGAAGCGCGCCCTAGTATTATCCAAGGCCAAGGATAATAGTACGGAGTATATAACTCTAGCTACTAAGAAATAAAAGGGTCCTGACGGCAAGGGCAAGGCTATATCCTTAGGTAGCTGTAAGGGCAAGGGGAAGGCGGTAGAGGGTACTGAGGATAGCGACTATAACTTAGACGGCTCTAACGATACCGTAATACCTAAGAATCTCTATAACCAGGTTAACGCTAACTCCTCCGACGCTAAATCGGACTCTAAGCCTAGCTCTGGCGACGATATGGCCAACCTGTCCGAGAAGCTCCGCTAGTAGCTCGAGGAGTTGGGCAAGGCGCTGGCCGAATTAGATACCTATATTAGTGTCCGCTAGCCTGCCGATATATAGGAGACTATAAACTATGTCCCCGAGTATATAGAGGAGGAGTTCTAGGCTAATATCCTTAAGAAGATCAAGCTATAGTAGACTTATATAACGGGTGTCTTGTATAGCAAGGAGCGCGTTAACATTAAGTCCTTTATCTTAACCCTACCCTATAAGGGCTTCAAATAGGCGTACGTCTACGTTAACAAGGCGTAGTCGCTACGTAACTAGTTGTTAAGTAATACCTGTATTATCCGCCTCCTTAAGAGCTTAGCGCTCTACCTAATAATAGCAACCCCTACTCTTAACAAAATCAACAATGTTAAGTCGTTTGGCTTGCTAGCCTAGGTATTTAGCAACCTTAACTTAAAGATCCTTAGCATCTACGAATAGTAGTATATTACCAAGATATACTAGCCCTATAGCGAGTACGCCCCCCCCTAGTCCTTTACCCGTACTAGGTAGGAGGAGTCTATACTATATAAGAGGATTGCTAAGTATCGGGACAAGTCTACCGATTAGTAGCTAGATAAGGCTATCTTCGAGGACCTACGCTACGCCTCCTTCAACCTACTACGCTTCTACAAGGAGATAGGCAAGCGCTTCTAGCTGCTCTGCCCTAACACCCTGTCGCTCGTTAAGCTCGGGGACAAGGAGTATAGTATAACGAACGAGACCTCGGACCTTGTCTATAAGGAGGTAATAAACTACCTCCTTATTAAGCGGTTGGCCCAGACGCCCCTCCTCCTCCCTACTAGCGAGACCAAGTACCCTAGGGAGTATATACCTAGCCTACAGGTTAAGGTAGAGGAGCTTAGCTATACTAACAAGGTTATCGCTACTACTATTAGCTAGACCGTTACGGAGCTCCTCTGGAGTCTCTATACTATCCAGAGTACTAACGACTCTAACGAGTACATCGGCAACGACCCTACCTTGACGCCTAGCGATAGGGAGTAGAGCGGCGCTATTAATATAACTATTCTACAGGCGCTCTAGATAATTAGTATAGACTATAAGTTATACTAGCTAATGCAACTAGACAACCGTATGTCCCTGACGAAGGAGGAGGAGCTCCTCAAGAGTATTACCTAGGCTACCTGCCTAGGTAGCATTAAGGCGCGAGGCTAGCTTAAGAACAAGGTTATAGCTAGTAGCGTCCCGAACCTTGGCGCCGAATATACTAAACACCTCCGTAATAAAGATATAGATAGGGGCCTGGCGTATATATTCGCCCTACTCTATAAGGACCCGTTGGTTACAATCCCTAGCGACTGGAACGGTATAGCGTACTTTGTTATATACAAGTCGCCGCTACTATACCGGACCGTTATATATACGCTCTAGAACCGCTAGGAGGGCAAACGGACCCTAATTGTAGTTAATAACCTGTAGATATAACAGTAAGTTGACCCTAATCCTACTACTTAGGATACAAGCATCTAGAATCTAGGTGTAGATGTAGCTAGATTTTGGATACTTGTATCCAGAGCAATCCCACTGCTTAGGATACAAGCATCCAGAATCCAGGTGCAGATATAGCCAGATTTTGGATACTCGTATCCTATAGCAAGGCCAGATTTTAGATACTTGCTTCCTATAGCAAGGCTAGATTTTGGATACTCGCTTCCTAGCAGCGTTTAGAACCTAACTAACCGTTTATCCTTAGGGTCGTCCACGCTCTGCTAGATAAGCTATCGTTTAACGTCGCGTCTATCCAGGCATCGTATACTAGTAACGAATAAGAAAAGATCGTTCAGATATTTAATAACCCTATAAGCAACCTGGATAGTCTTGTACTAAACATAAGCCTGTCGTCTATAGGGCTGAACCTGTATAAGTGCTACCGTTGCGGCCTTATACTCTAGTACCCCTAGAACTAGCTAACGGTCCTCTAGACTATAGGGCGCCTGTTCTATATTAGTACTAACAAGGTGGTCGATTGGACTATCTTGTACGTTACTAGTATAGTATATAACGTTATAGAGGACCGGATAAACTAGAAGTATTGCAAGTAGTTGCAGCTAGAAGCCCGCATCCCCTTGTACATTAAGGGGCTCTATCTGCAGCGGATAGTAGCCTACAAGATTATACGGCTAACCTTTGGTCAGCCGTTCAATCAGTATACGTAGGTCATGAACCTACCTAACTCTGTCCAGGAGTATAGCTCTAGTATCAACTAGGTGCTTAGGGCTATCTTCTTAGGCATTGTTTCTAAGATAACGAGTTTTAGGGATAATAGTTCTCGAGCCGATATTAAGGATCTGCTTAGCCAGGTCGACAGGTATATCCTAACTATCGTCGCCTTCATAAGGCGGTTCCCCTCTAACCTATCGCTAGTAGAGTACGATCTAGAGAAACTACTACGTAAGGTCGACGCCCATAACTACAATAAGAATAAGCTATTTAGGCGCCAGCCCTAGTAGTTTAACAAGGCTGCTATTAACGAGTATGATTTCGACTAGACTAAGGGCGGCTATTTCGACCTTGACAGTATTATTACAAGCCTTGGCCCTAAGCTATAGGATACTACTACTAACGAGAACTAGCAGCGGGTTAACGAAGTGCTAAGCAAGCTGCTCAACATCCGGCAGACCGACGCTAGCGCCCCTATGTTTACGCCCTGTAAGATCTAGTATATTATCGCCAAGGGTCTACGGCTCTACCCTAGGACGGACAACTTTAGGAACTTTATACTACGTAAGATCCTAGGTATCGCTAACTAGTAGGTTAACGCCCCTACCCTAGCCTAGAACGTAAGTACTGCCGCGTAGTTCCCTATAAACAACTCGGACGTTAAGCGGTTCCTATAGAGGGGGGGGGAGGTCTAGGAGCAGGGCCCGACCCGCCGGCAGGAACCTAAGTCGCCTATACTGCAACCCCGCTAGCAGGAACCTAAGTCGCCTACGCTGCAACCCCGCTGTAAGGGCAAGCGCCTAGCTATAGTAGAGGATAGCGCTAGAGAGGCCAAGGAGCAGCCCCCTAGTACGGCTATAGCTACCTAGGTACTATTCCTACCTAAGAAACGCAGGAGCTCCGGCAATATACCTAAGGAGCAGGACGCTAGCGCCGCTCCGGTACCCTAGGGCTAGAAACACCGTAAGAAGGGCAAGAAGAGCAAGAGGCGCAGGGGCTTGGGCAGTGCTACCAAGAGCGGTACTACAAGTAGCTCCAGTCCAAGCTTAGTAATTGCCGACAGCCAGGCCACTTACTATAGTGCAACTAGTAGCGTGGTTACTAGCCAGAATTCGAGCGCGGTTACAAGTATAAGCGCTAGTTAGACCGCCCCTGTTTAGGGTATAGGGTATATAACTAAGGCTAGGTAGGTTAGTTCTATAGACCCTGATGAGGATCGGGGGTGTATCTAAGAGGCAGGTAGTATAGTAGTGGCAATAGGATTTGCTTTTGCTTTTATAGTTTTGAGTTTTAGCCCTAGGGCCCGGGTGTCTAGTAGTTAGATAGCCTTGTAGTAGAGATAGGTTTCGGATTGCTTTTATAGTTTTGAGATTTAGCCCTAGGGCCCAGGTATCTAGTGGTTAGACAGCCGCGTAGTGGAGATAGGTTTTGGTTTGCTTTAGTTTGGAGTTTAGCCCTAGGCCTACCGGCGGGCATTAGGTATTAAGTTTAATAGTACTGCTTTACACTCTAACTTGTATATGTAACCTTAATGAACCAAGGATATAAGGATCTAGATCTAGTCTAGGATATAAGCATCTAGAATATTAGCTTAGGGTATAAGTATATAGACCTAGTCTAGGATACGAGCATCTAGAATATTAGCTTAGGGTATAAGTATATAGACCTAGTCTAGGATGCGAGCATCTAGAATATTGGCTTGATTTTGGATGCTCGTATCCTTAAGGCGTTGTATATATCAGCTAGGCTCTTGGATTTTGGATGCTTATATCCTAACTGTCAGTTAGGTGCACCTAAACCTGTAGTAATAGTAACCCTGGTGTAACCTGCACGAAGCGATATAAACTAGACTCTTGGATTTTGGATGCTTGTATCCTAAACCGATTGTAAATCGAGGCTTGCTCTTGGATTTTAGATGCTTGTATCCTTAACCCGTTGTATATATTAGCCAGGCTCTTATATTTTGGATGCTCGTATCCTGACCGTCAGGTAGGTGCGCCTAAACCTATAGTAACAGTAACCCTAGCAGCAACCTGTACGAGGCTATAAAAACCAGACCCTTAGACTTTAGATACTCGCATCCTGAACCAATTGCAAATTAAGGCTTAGTCTTGGATTTAGGATGCTTGTATCCTAGCCGTCTATCTAGTAAACCCTAAATCTATACTTAAGAGTAACCCTAAGCTGTAACCTACACGAGGCTATAATAACCTAATATATTAACCCTAACCCGTATCAACCCTAACCCAAGTTACATAATAACCAAGTCACATGATACCCAAGTCATATAATACCCAAGTCACATGATACCCAAGTCACATGATACCCAAGTCACATGATAACCAAGTCACATAATAACCAAGTCACATGATAACCAAGTCACATGATAATATCACTAAGTAGAATAGGGCCTAGGGTTAGGTACTATACTTTAGAAAACCCCTCTTTTATATTTTATCTAGTTCTATAGACCTTTAGGCTACCTAGATCCGAAGTTAGTATAGTTATATCTATTTTGGTTAATTAGTTATAAAGTTTTAAAAGCTTATTGATCCTGGAGTTCTAAAACCTCTGCCAAGACTGGTAAGATCCTCCGCCCTATACTCTATCCCCTAAAACCTTCTTTTAGTATAGCGGCGCAGCGCCCTACAACTCTATCCTTAAAAACCCCTATTCGGTATAGCATATACTCTACAACTGTCCCCTAAAACCCCCTTTTAGTATTGCGCCTAAAGATCCTACAATATACCTAATCAGCGCTAGGAGTCCGCCCTACCTATCCTCTAAAACCCTCTTTAAGTACTAACCACTAATATACCTACATAGAGCTTAAAAAACACCGAGTTTAGTATAAGGAACCTAGCCGCCTATCCCCTAAAACCCTCTTCGAGCAACAACTACTAATGTACCTAATTAGCGTAAGGAACCCGCCCTACCTATCCCCTAAAACCCTCTTCGAGTAACAACTACCAATATACCTAATTAGCGCAAGGAACCCGCCCTACCTATCCCCTAAAACCCTCTTCGAGTAATAACCACTAATATACCTAATCGGCGCAAGGAACCTGTCCTACCTATCCTCTAAAACTATTATAGTATTATATCTCTAGTCCTAGGCCTAGCACTAAGCGCAAAGCGAATCCTAGGCCTAGCACTAAGCGTAAAGCGAATCCTAGGCCTGGCACCAAGCGCAAAGCGAATCCTAGGCCTAGCACTAAGCGCAAAGCGAATCCTAGGCCTAGCACTAAGCGTAAAGCGAATCCTAGGCCTGGCACCAAGCGCAAAGCGAATCCTAGGCCTAGCACCAAGCGCAAAGCGAATCCTAGGCCTAGTACTAAGCGCAAAGCGAATCCTAGGCCTAGCACTAAGCGTAAAGCGAATCCTAGGCCTGGCACTAAGCGCAAAGCGAACCGTTAAAGATATTAGAGACTACTAGAAGTAAGTTTCTATCGCTTTGGGACAAACTACGCTAACTGAGTTAAATAGGAAGAGGAAACCCCCTGCCTTAACCAAAGACAACTACTAGGCTAAGAAACAGTAGGCAATAGATTACCTCCCTATCTTTTAGCCGAAGTAGAGTATACTACTAACTAGCGACGTAGACGAGGATAAGGATAGCGTCGATAAGACTAAGCTACTAATAGAGACGCAAAACCCAAATGTACCTACGTGACCTAGCCTACCTATCCTCCAAAACCCTCTTTAAGCCAATCTACCTACGTAACCTAGCCTACCTATCCCTCTTTAAGCACTAACCACCAATGTACCTACGTGACCTAGCCTACCTATCCTCTAAAACCCTCTTTAAGCACCAACCACCAATGCACCTACGTAACCCAGCCTACCTGTCCTCCAAAACCCTCTTTAAGCTAATCCACCTACGT